>JBBPQQ010000464.1:0-11987 GCA_038092595.1 Boletus subdepauperatus
TGCTATCTTCAATTCACCGACCCCCGCACCGCTCTTGAGGGAGTGGGCAAAAGCAACATTGGCGGGATTCTCGTGGAATGACGCCGTGGTCGCCGCTGCCGACGTGAGAATCTGCTTTTGGTCTGGTACCCTTCGTGGGATTGACATTCTGATGGTTTGCAGTTCACGCTTCCCAGGGTCACGATCTACCGGGTCATATGTGAACTTCTGGAAAAGACGGACCGTGTCACGGATGCGGTCGAGTGTTTCCACCAAATGACGATTGAATTGGGAGGGAGGATGAACCTGTGTGGTGAGCACTGGAGATGGGTTCTCGGTGAGTACTAGTGCTCGCAAATCCCGTGTACTTGGTGTTGTCGCTCACGCAACATTTTCTGTTAGCCTTCAGGCAGCGTTCCTTCAAGAAATTGGAACACCTCGGAGATATCGCAGCGGATTCCCAACGACATGACGAGGCCATCTCCCACTATTCGACCGCATTGTTGCTCGATTCCCCCTCCTCACAAGGCGTTCTCATCAAGCGAAGCAAGGCACGTCTGGCAACCGGGCCATGGAAGCAGGCTCTCGACGAAGCAAACCAGGTACATCATTTTGGCCTCATGGAGGTCAATCTTGTTGACTTATCATCGTCAGGTAATCGCACTCGATCAGAGGTCGCCACGGGGTTACGAGATGAAGCATGCAGCTTTACACAAGGCAGGAGACTTCGACAATGCCGTTGATGCGCTCGAGACAATGCTTTCGAAGGCAGCGGAGTCGCGTGATCCTGGTGAGTTGTACCCTTGTTACTATGATAAATACAATTTGTTCACGTTATTCGGCAGAATATGGTGACCGCATCAGCACATCGAGCACACGAGCCAAAATTCGCGAAATCGTTAAACGGACTATACGCCATTCGCCACGTGTGCTCATCAACACGACCACCGGCTCTCTGCACGATAGATTTCAGCAGACATCTGCATTCGAATCCCTACCAATCTTCAAAGAACTTGTATCATCGATGACAAAACGGATCGACGACGACTGGATTGAACGTGAAGTGCAACAGTACTTCCGATACGTGATGCTATCGCACACGTGGGAAGAGAATGAACCACTGTTCCAGGAGGTCATACGCATAGCGGTATATGACCTGGCGAAATCTCCGACTCATGACAAGCTGAAAACCTTCTGCGAGATCGTTCGGGATTCCGGATTCAATTGGGCATGGAGCGATACGTGTTGTATCGACAAATCAGATCACTCCGTGCTCCAAGAAGCGCTCGTCGCCATGTTCAAGTGGTACCACGGTTCCGCCATGATGATCGTTTCTCTCTATGGTGTTCGCTCTCCATCGCAGCGCGGCGCTCTTGTGAAGAGCAGATGGAATACTCGTGGCTGGACACTTCAGGAATATCTTGCTGCCACGGTCATCCAGTTCTACACAGAGGATTGGACTCTCTATCTAGATCTGGAGTTGCCGAACCACAAAGAGTCGCCAGAGGTGATTGCAGAGATGGAGGAAGCCACCGGGGTGTCCGCACAGCAATTGACGGCGCTTCGTCCGGGGTTGACCAGCATTCGAGAGAAACTGTGTCTAGCTTCGACTAGGGAGACGACACGGGTGGAAGACGCAGCATACTCATTGCTCGGTATTTTCTCCGTTACTGGTATAGCCCCAATCTACGGTGAAGAGGAGAAACCACTAGGACTTCTTTTGGCAAATGTTCTGACTGGATCTGGAGATGTGAGCATACTTGCATGGACCGGGGAGTCTGGCAGCTACAACAGTTTTCTGCCCGCCCATATCACCGTATTCAACCAACCAGCAACGTCACACCTCCCGTCACCCATTCAGGACGCCGAGATGGAAAGAATGATCACCGCGTCGCGCTCTTCCTCATTCGACCTCGACGTGGCTCTGAGGCTATACGACCGTCTCACTGAGCTTCGTCCCCCTTGGTTTATAGCGAATCGGATGATACTTCCATGCATCGCTTTCAAACTCCCGTCCTTTTCACTTGATCGGACGCGGCCTGACCGCGTTTATCGCGCGAACACTAGCGCCTTTGGGATGGTGGAAATCAAGACGAGCTCTGACCTCTCTCGGATGAATTCTCTGTATCTCGTTCACCCCTGGTTGGATAGTCTCCTGGACCACGAAGATATCCAAAGCGACGTAATCACGGAGGTTGACGACGATTCCTTGTCGCTTCCTGAATCACCCCGTTCTCCCGTGCTTATGGCGCCAATCGACAGAGAGACGCGAGCACGACGGCTTGTTGCCCGTCTTAGACAGCCATTTGGTGCACTTTTGGTCAGGCTACAATCGATGGGTCGACGTGTGGTGGGTAAGCGGGTGGCAGCCGATAGCTTGATCACTGTACAATTTCAGGAGAACGTCTCGTTGGCTGATATTCTCTACAATGTACGTACAATCGATGTATTGTAACCTGGGTGGCATCTCGTACGACGATCGACATGTTTCACTATTATTTCACAGTAATTAAACGTCGGTACCCATCGGTTGTTCGATGTGTGTACGCATGTCCTCGGACATGGCGTAGATTTGTAATCCCTTCCAAGGTTCGTTGAGGACGAGTCAGGCGTCAGGTCGCGGGTCAGAGGCAGACAACATTAATCCTATTGATGAACCGTTCTCCCCCTCGCACGAATACAGAACAGAGAGCGGAATTGTAGCATGGGAGGTCGGCCAGGGACTGACGAGAAGACTTGCGTGGTCCCGTCAGGTACAGCCGCACCATCCAAGAACTCTTGGTCAAGCGGGCACCACGAGCCAGAGATTCGGATTCAGTCAGATCGTCTACTGACTTCGTCTCTGCGCCTCCAAACACCGACGTCGTCGCACGACATATATACACCCCGGGCATAAAACGGTAATGGACGTTTTGACGTGTACCTGAGCCGCTGGACCACCGCCGCTTTTGGGAGCGGAGAAGTATCGACGGAATCTGACGAAGTGCTTGAATGCGCGAAAACAAACAGTTAAGCATGCACTAGCCAGAGATCCACTCGGTGATTGGTGCGCGCATATAAACCCCTTCGTCAAAGGTATTTACCTACTTGAGAGGGATTCGCCCGCATCCTTCGTGCGACCCGCTGGCCTGCATGGGCTGCTGCAGTCTCTTTCTCGACGCGCGCGCGGCAGGTATACGAGGAATGAGTGGAAGAAGGTCTCGTCTTGTCTGGAAATATAGAGCTCGTTCTTAACCAGCCAGAAATTCGAGGCCACAACGTCGACAATCAACAACAGTTTCACCCTCAGTCGTCGATGAAAGGACAATGTATCCCCATCCCCTCCCCGTGTCTTCAAATCGCTCAAATGCCTGTCGGAGACACACGGCAGGACGTCGATATGGGTCCGTGAGCATTTCATTCTTCCTCCCGCGCTCCCGTTCTCTTGGACTCGCTCACGCCGTCCATCTTCCCCGGCTCCTCCGCCCCTTCAGCGGGCGTCCCCACGCGACTATGGCTCCCACTCCGGCTCTCCGAGGGCGTGCGTTTCAAACTTCCCCTCGTCGTCGTCGAGGACGAATATGGGGATCCTCCATGGGGCTGAGGGCCTTAAAACGCACAGCGCGCCATATCGCTCCCATCCCCATCTTCCCGATAGCGTTCCCATGCGGAATAGAGCGAGATCATCTCTTAGGCGATCGTGGAGACGAGGGACATGGACACCTTCAGCCCTGCGAAGAAGTCGATCATGTCCTGCGGCTTCTTGGATTCCATGGACAAGGTGGACGCTTGGCGGGAGGATCGCCGGAGCGGGCTGGTGTGTACGTCGTTGGGGAGGTTCGGGGATGATTTCTGTAAGACGAAATCCCTCGTTGGGGCGTGTAGAACGAGGGTGAGATAGAGGGCCGTTATGGCGAGGAGGTGTGGGGGGTATAAGAGACATAAGTCGGATCGATAAGTATCGTTGATGATGGACCTGAAAGCCGTTTTGAGCACTCTTTGGGGATATCCGCAAAACAAAACAAAAAGGAATGCCCCACCATGCGAGTTGGAGTGCGTCATCGCTCAACTCTAGTTGTCCCTCGCCCGTGCCCCAATAACGTGATCCGTCGTCGACCTCTTCGCCTACCTCCCCCACCTCCGTCATAGACTCGTTCGCGCTTTCTTTCTTACACAGCGCCGTGAGCGTCCGGTAGGGATAAAAGACGGTCAAGTCACATTCCAAATCGGCGACGAGGTAAAACTCCATTTCTGCCAGCTTGGAATTATCAGAGGGAAACGACTTGCCCCCAAAGGGTTGCTCTGCCACCCCATAAGACTTTGCGAAAACTACCGAGACTGTCCACACGGAAAACGAGACGCACAGTTAAATAACAAACGGGCTTCCGCGACGACGTTCTTGATGTGTACGAGCGACTCTTCCGCTTTCCCAGCGACAGAACAGCAGGCTACGATGAACGGGTTCGTTTCGCAGTACGCGTTCCTGATGTAAAGCCTTTTGCCGAGCTTCACGATGACTGTTTGGTGTGTTTTACGCACCATTGGCGAAGAAGATGGAAAAGTGAGTAAAGTATTCAGAGTCGTCGACGTACTGGAGGTCGTCCGCGCAAGCCTGCTGGAAAGTTGCACGGTCAACGATCCATCGCTTGCCAACACGGCCCCGTAAGCTACTCTGCGTGAGGACTTGACCCACTGGCCCGCGCACCAGTGTGAAAATCGGTGGCCATTGATGGTTCCCTGGCTGGAAAAGACATGCCTCAAGCTCGATGTCTCTATGTTATAGTATAATTAAGCAGCGGCTTCGAGTTGTTTTCATGAGGTATTTGCAACAGGTTACAGCAACCGGGTCAGGTTTCTCACGGGCTCTAACGGCGACTACTAGTACTACTACGGTATAGACTCGGATGCCTACGGGTACATACAAGGACACTGAAAGCTGCAAGTCCCACTGGTAAGCTTACCTAGTGATAACGAGTACTTCGATGCCCTTCATTCTCTTCCTTGACCCGTCTTCGGCAGCAAACTGAATTCGCTGGGCATCCCTTGGGCGTACAAGTCAAATTGTCCACGCTTACGCCGCAACGATTGCGATCCCGTCCGACGTAGCTGCTGCATACTCTCGACCACCTTTCGCGACGACCCTGCTTGCATCATGTTCGGGATCGACAAGTTCTCGCTGAGCGCCGCGTGGATCTTTCGCTCCATCCGCACCTGCTTGGGCGTGTCTGCTCCACCTGTTTCTAATCCGCGTGTTTCCTCCGAGTCCGCATCCGCACTCCCTTCAGCGTGCGTGATGTCCATGTTCGTCGCGTTCGCCAACGCCTTCCTCTTGACCACGCTCTCCCCGTGGCTTTTCGCGATACCTATGCCTCTCCTCGGTGCAGCATCCAACCCAACGCGCTCGAGCCGATCCATGTGCAACCGACGTCGCAATGCGCCTTCCGTGAGCAGTTGCACGTATTTCTTTCGACGAGAACCTCCTTCTGTCCCGGCACTAGACGCGGGTGCGGCGGGTATAATCGACCTTTCGACGGCCTCGCCCCCGCACCGCGACCCTGCCTGTTCTTCCTTCCAGAGATACGGCAGTCTCATCGGCGTATATCTGACGAGCCGCGTGTCGTGCATCCCAATCGGCACCTGTAACTGACACCATCCACGTCAGCCTCACCCGAAAACTCGGATCGACA
This sequence comes from Boletus subdepauperatus, assembly GCA_038092595.1. Lineage (NCBI taxonomy): Eukaryota > Fungi > Basidiomycota > Agaricomycetes > Boletales > Boletaceae > Boletus > Boletus subdepauperatus. Next base: position 5,646 of record JBBPQQ010000464.1, read on the forward strand.
TGACCTACCAAGCGTGGGACGTGTTGAATGTGCAGCATCAAGTCTGTCCGAATCACCTCCAACTTGGCGGCAATAAACCTCTGTGCGATCATGATCACCGTTGAACGACGCCTCGATCTCCAAATCTGATACGCACCTCGTCCACTTCCAAATGGAGCACGCGATGCTTCGATAGCCGGAAGAGGAGCACGAACGAAGACGCCCTCGCGATGATCAACATTTGCCATGGGTTCTCGGGTCCAGCGTCATCAAGTAGCAACGACGTCGACGTGACCGCGTCCTGTGAGCAGAAGCCGATCAGCAAGACATTTATGGAAGGTAACCGGATTAGCGATACGGACTGACCATCATAGGAGCGCCATCATCGAGCAACGCCATCAGCTCGGCCGCTTCTTGCTTGGCTTCTTGCATCACCGACCGCATGACTTGCAGGAGGACGATGCACGCGTTCCACAAGGCTACGACCAAGCGATAGACGGCCACGGGCACTTGGAAGAGTGTCTCGAGGGCGGCCATTGTTGTCATGATGTCGGTTTGCGAGAGAGACGTCTTGGCGTTCACTGGAGCTCAGCAGTCCGTATTTCAATGCGTCAGCCACCCCTCGAGTAACAGTTGCGGCTGACACTCCCAAACTCGGAACCAGCGACGTCAAACACGTTGATGATTAACGGGGACACGGGACCCCCCATCGAGTACCTACTTTCCGGAAAAGTCATCGATAGGATTAACATTGTATTGTCTGACCCATGGCCTGGTTCCTGAACGAACCTTGGAAGAAGTTACAAAATCTCCATCGTATCCGAGGACATGGTTACTCGCATCGAGGGATCGACACGTTCGAACGTTCAATTACTGTAGCATAGTGAGTGAAACACGTGAGTTGTCCGAGAAGCTACCCAAGTTACAAAACGTCGATTGTGCGTACACTGTCGAGAACATCAGCCAACGAAACGTTCTCCTGAAATTGTACAGTGATCAGGCTATCAGCCGCCACCCGCTTGCCCACCACACGTCGACCCATCGATTCTAGCCTGACCAAGAGTGCACCAAATGGCTGTCTAAGACGCGCAACGAGCCGTCGTGCTCGCGTCTCTTTGTCCATTGGTGCCACGTACACGGGAGAAGGGGGTGAGGGAGATTCAGAACCAGGAAGCAACGAGGAATCGTCGTCATCCTCCACGAATGCGCTGCTTTGGATATCTTCGTGGTCCAGGAGGCTATCCAGCCAAGGGTGAACGAGATACAATGAATTCATCCAAGAGAGGTCAGAGCTCGTCTTGATTTCCACCATCCCAAAGGTACTAGTATTCGCGCAATAAACGCGGTCAGGCCGCGTCCGATCAAGTGAAAAGGATGGGAGTTTGAAGGCGATGCATGGAAGTATCATCCGATTTGCTGTAAACCAAGGGGGACGAAGCTCATTGAGACGGTCGTATAGCTTCAGGGCCACGTCGAGGTCGAATGAAGAAGAGCGCGACGTGGTGATCATTCTTTCCATCTCGGCGTCCTGAATGGGTGACGGGAGGTGTGACGTCGCTGGTTCGTTGAATACGGTGATATGGGCGGGCAGACAACTGTTGTAGCTGCCAGACTCTCCGGTCCATGCAAGTATGCTCACATCTCCAGACCCGGCCAGAACATTCGCCAAAAGAAGTCCTAGTGGCTTCTCCTCTTCACCGTAGATTGGGGCTATACCAGTAACGGAGAAAATTCCGAGCAATGAGTATGCTGCATCTTCCACCCGCGTCGTCTTTCTGGTCGAAGCAAGACACAGTTTCTCTCGAATGCTGGTCAACCCCGGACGAAGCGCCGTCAATTGCTGTGCGGACACCCCGGTGGCTTCCTCCATCTCTGCAATCACTTCTGGTGACTCTTTGTGGTTCGGAAAATCCAGATCTAGATAGAGAGTCCAATCCTCTGTGTAGAACTGGATGACCTTGGCAGCAAAGTATTCCTGAAGTGTCCAGCCACGAGTATTCCATCTACTCTTCACAAGAGCGCCGCACCGCGATGGAGAGCGAACACCATAGAGAGAAACGATCATCATGGCGGAACCATGGTACCACTTGAACATGGAGACGAGGGCTTCTTGGAGCACGGAGTGATCTGATTTGTCGATACAACACGTATCACTCCATGCCCAATTGAATCCGGCATCCCGAACGATCTCGCAGAATGTTTTCAGCTTGTCATGAGTCGGAGATTTCGCCAGGTCATATATTGCGATGTGTACGACCCCCTGGAACAGTGGTTCGTTCTCTTCCCACGTGTGGGATAGCATCACGTATCGGAAATACTGTTGTACTTCACGCTCAATCCAGACGGAGTCGATACACGTCGTCATTGATGATACAAGTTCTTTGAAGATTGGCTGGGATTCGAATGCAGATGTCTGCTCGGCTCTGTTGTGCAGACGCCCGGCGGTCGTGTCGATCAGCACACACGGCGATTGACGTATAGTCCGTTCAACAATTTCGCGAATTTTGGCTCGAGTGCTCGATGTGCTGATGCGGTCACCATATCCTGCCGAATAATGTGAACAAATCGTCTTTATTATGATGACAAGGATACAACTCACCCGGATCACGTGACTCTGCTATCTTCGAGAGCATTGTCTCGAGCGCATCAACCGCATGGTCGAAGTCTCCTGCCTTGTGTAAAGCTGCATGCTTCATCTCGTAACCCCGTGGCGACCTCTGATCGAGTGCGATTACCTGATGATGATAAGTCAACAAGATCGGCCTCCATGAGGCAAAAATGATGTACCTGGTTTGCTTCATCGAGAGCCCGCTTCCATGGCCCGGTTGCCAGACGTGCCTTGCTTCGCTTGATGAGAACGCCTTGTGGGGAAGGGGAATCGAGCAACAATGCGGTTGAATAGTGGGAGATGGCCTCGTCATATCGCTGGGCATCCGTGGCGATATCTCCGAGATGCTCTAATTTCTCGAAGGCACGCTGCCTGAAGTCTGACAGAAAGTGTTACTAGTAAGCGACGACACCAAGTACCGGGATACGAGATCACTCACCGAGAATCCATTTCCAGTCCTGACCACGCAGGTTCATCTTTCCTCCCAATTCGGCCGTCATTTGGTGGAAACACTCGACCGCATCCGTTATGCGGTCCATCGTTTCGAGGCGTTCACATACGACCCTGTAGGTCGTGACCCTGGGAAGCCTGAACTAGAAACCAACAATGTGTCGATCCCACGGCAAGTGAAGAGCAAAAGGAGATACTCACACTAACAGCAGAAAGTAAGGCGTCTCTCCACACGTTACATGTCAATTTTGCTTTTGCCCACTCCCTTAGAAATGGTATGGACGATGGAGTGAGGGTAGCGTGGGGCGCCGGGGTGTCACCGTCGCTCTCGGGAACGGAGAGAAGCCGGTGGGCGAAATCTGACCCAAAAAGTTGAATGTATGACAGACAAAGCTGGCAGAACATAAGCGCACCAGAAATCCACTCGGTGGTGGGTCCGCTCATGTAGACCTCCCCTGCCAATTCGCTCATCATTCCGTGGAAACAGTCAATTGCATCCGTTACACGTTCGCTTGCTTCCAGGTGTTCACATATGACCCAATAGGTTGTGACTCTGGAAAGTGTAAACTAAACCAACTGTGTCAATCCTACGAAGGGTACCAGGCCAAAAGAATATACTCACGCTGGCAGCGGCGACCAAGGCGTCCTTCCACGAGTGGCTCGCCAATGTTGCCTTTGCCCATTCCATCAAGAGTGGGGTAGGGACCGGTGAATTGAGGGTGGCGTGAGGCGTCGGTGCATCATCGTGTCGTGCTGCCTGCGAGGCTGCACCACAGTCGCTTTCGGGAGCGGTGAAGTATCGACGGGTAAAATCTGACGGAAAGGCTTGAATGCATGAAAGCAAACAGGTAAACGTACACTAACCAGAAATCCACTCGGTGATGGGTCCGCTCATGTAGACATCTTCGTCAAGGGTGTTTACCAGCTTGAGAAGAGATTCGCTTGCATCCTTCGTGCGACCCGCTGCGTGCAAAGCTTCACACAGACGTTGTCGAATCGTGACATGGAGATTATCAAAGTTCCATCCAGATATCTGGCAGAGTCGGTGAGCGATTTCGATACGTTGCAATACAGCCACTAGGGGGCTTACCAATGAGAGCACCAAGAGCGGGCCTCCCCCATAGCATCGCATTTGGGCTCGTGCACGCCCGAATGATTGTATTGCACTCTCGTAGTTGCTGCGTCCCATGTGCGAGTTTCCAAGGAGAAGATACATATATGCCTGCTGGAAATGTGAGTGGTAATATTCACTACATGGTAGAGCGTGTGCGCGTGCCTGAACTACATAGCATGTTGAGTTGAGGGGGATCGTGGCGATGAGGTTATCTACGCGTGATATCGCATCGGGGTGCTCTCCGGCCATAAACACGATGATAGCCTAAGGGATATCGGCAGCTGAGAGGAACCAAGTTGGAACAATACAGACCCTGACCAAAAGGAGAAAGGTGGCGTGAGATGAAGGGGAGCTTTCAGATGCAATGTCGCAGGCGCAATATCCCTTGTCCCTTTCCCCGTTGCCGACGAGCGCTAGACTCTTTGCGATGTAGCCAATGACGGACGGCTGGATTCCGATTGCCTTTGTGTAAATTGATGTCAGTGTCAGTATATGTGAGAAGAGAGCAACAAGCACCTGTTCGGCGTCTGCGAGGGCTGCTTCCCACTGTCGCAAACGAGCTCGGACCAAAGCTCGACTAGCGAGTACATGATGGTTTGGGTGGTGAGACTCGGTGATCGCTGCGGTCAATAACACGTCCGCGTTCTCGAGCTGATCGTGCTTCCATGATTCGAGCGCAGCGTCGTCGATCTGAATGTCAGGTTCTTGGAAATTGGGATGCAGACGAGACAGTGGGATTGAATCCTATTTGGAAAGACCAGCAGAACATGAAAGTTGTTTAGATCCAGGATAATCGAAAGGAACATGATACCGACAGTGATGCGAGATAGACTTCTGATAGTGATTTTCCCGCCTTGTCCGCCAATTGCGAGAAACTGGTCGTCTGGTGAGAGTGCAATCGAACGTATAGGTTGAGTAAGTTTGATGAGTCCGAGCCGGACGTGTGTTGACGTGTCCCAAAACGTGACGGTACCGTCCGTAGAATATGCGATGAATTGCCCATGCTTTGGAAGGGCGATGCACGAGAGGTGGTTGGTATTAAGAACTGGCCATTCGGAGACTGTTGACCCGGTGGATGCTCCCAATTGCTTGATTGCACTGTCCGATACGACAAAGGGGTGGTTGTTGGACCAAAGGAGACCGTTGTTGTAATACGGGGTTACTTTTACTGGGATGCGCATGAGCAAGCGGCCATCGTTGCTGTCCCAGACTCGAACAGAGTAAGCTGTGGTTGTCGCGATTCGGTCGCCTTGCGGCGAGTATTTCGCTGTTATCACGACGAACGGATCCTGGTGGTCGAGTGTTCGTACTTTTTTGCGAGCTGCGAGGTCCCAGACGGTGGCTGTGCTGTTCCACAATGCAGTGACGAGTCGAATCGAGTCGGGCGAGAAATCGACGCCAATGGTGGCGTTATCTTGTGATTCAGAGAAGACTTGTTCGAGTGTCTTTGCGTCCCACATGATCACATCGCTGTCTGTTCCCGCTGCGATCCATCTCTCGTCCTTCGACACTGCGAGACAGTAGACTGTGGGCCCCGCTGCCATTGTTGCCATTCGTTTTCCGTCTTGCACTCGCCACACTCCAACTTCATAATCCTTGCCACCGCCGACAATGTACTTGCCCTTCGTTGCAAATGTCACTGCCCGTATATCGTTGCCGTCGTCGATTTCGATGAGCGAGGAACCCTCTTGTCCAGGGTTAGCATAAATGCAGCTCCATTGCTCCAGTACGCACCGGTCATTGCATTCATCCGCGACACTCTTGCAGAGCAGTGGTGAAAGTCAACGAACAAGCTGCCTTCTTCGCAACCTGTTGCCCTTCATTGATATGGACCAGTGCACGCGTTCTAACACCTCGGCGCTTGTTTATGACGTGATATCTGCACATTTATTCCCACCATAAAAATAGCCCGCCGCACCCTTTTTTTTTACTTCTGAGCACTGCGCGCCCGATAAGTTTAAATGTGTGCGCGCGTTTTTTTTTGCATCCCATTACCCGATTTGGTAAGTCGCGGCTTGCAGCGCTGTATATAGGTTTACTACTAACACCTCGTCAACACCACCGACGACGACTCGGACGGCCCCTCGCCCTCGCCACGCAGATACGAACGGCATACGAGCGCCGTCACTGTCGCCATCGCCCGTCGCCTCATCCTCACCTCCACGCAGCGAGGACAGCAAGGATGACAATG
>JBBPQQ010000465.1:0-11979 GCA_038092595.1 Boletus subdepauperatus
ACATGTCCTGCTCAACCACCACCTACACTGCATTAAGAAATCGCCCACCCTGACATGCCCTCACTGCCCCACAAAAAGAGAAACAATTGTGCACTACCTAATCTTCTGCCCAGCCCATGCAAGACACCGAAGCCTACTAAACGACAAACTCGAATGGAAAGCCAGAAACCTCATGACACTCCTAGCCGAGCCAAAAGGAATCAAACCGTTACTCGCCTTCGTCCACAGAACCAGAAGATTCCAAGAGACATTCAGTAACCTCAACCCCCCTGATGACAAGCGCTGACTACCACTAATCACAGTCATGTAACATACCCCAAACCCAACCAACCAAAAAATGCCCTCCCCAAACCCACCGCCACCCGGCATGCCCCACAACCCACCCAGCTCAAACCTAGGGTGCTGACCAACCCTATGGCCCCCCGCCATACATGGATCCCAACAGATCCCCTAAAAAAGAACAGCCCGCAACCCCGTGGCCGCGGCCCCGTCTGCTGCAGCCCCCTCCATTCCATTCCTTTCGTATGTTAACCCATGCCGCCTATGTACCCAGAAAAACCATGACCACACATGCACAAAGCCCAAGGGCCCAACTTTTCATTAAGATTAGATTAGATTACACAACATATAGCACCTACTAAGTACCCACCGACATGTAAATGTCCGAAAAGGGGCCCGTTCCCCACTGGACAATAAACGAGGATTTAAATAAATAAATAAAAAAAAGTAGCTCATCTACTTACAGAACACCCCACCTGGATATACCATTCCATGTTTGGACTCCCACCTAGTCTAGAGTATGATAATTTTGCTGGCAACATAACCATTCCAAGGAATAGCCTTGAAAAGGTAATCTTACATAATACCTTCAGCAACAACTTGCGAAAACTGTAAAGCCACCTGTTGCCTAATCCAACACATCAAACTTGAACATACTGAAAGCCAAGCTCTTGAGGAATATACTTTACTCGTTCTTGACACACAAGACCCACTCTTATCAGCTGATACCTTAATTAATTCCAATCAAAATGGTAGCTCACAATCATTTACCCAATCTAAGCAACTCCAACACCCATCAAAATCCCAATAACCATCCTTAGCAGACATTCCAACGGAGTCACATGGCACCCAACTTCCCTAGCACCACCACAACTGGACATACATGAGTCTAATATGCCAGCAGAAGCTCTAGTACCATTGATCCCAAGTCCACCTTCATATCCAGAACAACAAGCCTCACAGCAGAGGAATCAGGACTATGTGGAAATATTGTTGCAGGAATGATAGCTAGCTGACGAAATACTACAGACCCATTGCATGCAAGTAAATCCAGAGGGATATGTGACCCACTCAATCCTACTGAAACTAGCTGGGAGACATGGGGTCATACAATCTATTTAGCATAAATGCGCCACATGCTACCTAAAGTGCATTGTCATAAGAGTAATGCAGGAATTAGTTCATTTCTACTGTTAAGCCTGGTGTAAACTTACTCCACTTAGTACTTAAATGAGATTGCCCTAGTGATTCTCTTTATTCTAACTCCCATCTCACTATCATGCACCTTTATCAGTCTTGCCCTTGATAAGATCCACCAGCCATAATAACACTATGCCAACCAATACCACATAGTTAATTATGACTGTTACTGTTCAAACCAGCATACAGTACAACCAACATGCTAACAGTACCTTCATCTATGTTTGACCTACTATGGATGAACCATGTTGTGGATATGCAGTTGATTATGGATACCAAGAACATTCCTGTGCCCATTGCACTCTACTTATCAATGGATGCTACATGCCCTGTGATTGTTGGGTGCATCATGGACATTGTTTCTCATATGCATGACAGTGTTAGCATCTTGATCACCCCTTGTTTGTAATTTTACTCTAAAGAGTTTCATCCTGAACCATATCATCTTCAGATTCCTATACAGTGGATTGAACTTACTCCACTATAGGTTGTAAGCCAAAACCTGGATCTTGCTTTTCATCCTTCACATTATATTGATCTCTTTGAAGATCCCAAGTCATTATATTGTTCTTATCTTTCTATCTGTACTGCTAGAAGAACCAATATGGAATCATCTTCCCTTAAACATTTTTATTTACCATGCCAATCATTACTACCATACAGGTAGTATAGTAGAGTACATACAAATTATACAAACTTCCCCTAAATACTGTCAGAAACAATAGGGAGTGGTTGATCCAATCACAAAAAGACCAATTAAAAACTACTAGATGAGTGAAACCTCATTAATCTACACTTTCATCTTCATAGTAATACATACCCTCATAGAAGTATCTACATTACAAAATGGCACTACACCAATACAATCCACCAGACTTGCAGGACTTGAGGAATCATAAAGCATTACTAGATGATTTCTTTGATTTCTATCAGAGATGTGATTTTCCTCCTACTGCTACTCAGCCTAATGTGGGGAGCGGGAAGGAAATCCCTGAAGGGGGAAGGGAGAGAGTGAGAGGAGAAGTTGCCAGCTTCCGGAACTCTGAGAGTGGGGCTTTGTCACAGCGGGACTTCGGCTTCAGCTTGTGTGCTGCGCCTGAGTTCCAAGTCTAGTTGTCCCGAATTTACATAGTCATTCAGAACCTATCAGAGGGGGATGAAGGGCCAATGTGCCAACGAGGCGACACCGAGTCAGTCCAAGGGAACTCTGAGGGTTTGGGGATGATAGGGGAGGTCGGTACTCAACGTGCTCGGGGACAAGTCGGGTAGACTCAGAGTGACTACCAAGCGGTGGTCTACAACCGGAGACGACGATGAGTATAGTTTTATTTCGGAGCTCTAAGTCTGAGGTTGACTTAGGGGGAACAGACAGGGAGGTCGAGTGAGGGAGTCGAGAGGACAAGTGGAATTTAGAGGGCATGGGTATAAAGACAGTGATGTGATGATGAGAGGACGAGACGAGAACACGACGAGATATTTGAACTAAAGTACTAGTGCTACAAAGTCCAGGTTTATATAGTACAATAGGAAGGCAGTGTCCAAAGACCGAAAGCGTCATGCTCGGAGAAAGTACTAGTCCAAGCGACAGCGAGGTACAAGATCCAGGGGAATGAATGGGGGCAGTACCTGAAGATCCGAGTGGCGTAGACACTGGATTTCTAAGGGCGAGCCTAGTACATGTGAGGTTAAGCAAGTGACAGGATAATGAGATGAGCAAGTCTAAACGGGGTAGTCCGTAAAAGGTCATACTTAGTCCGAGTAACTGAATGGTCCGAGTGATCCGAGGTGGGACCAATGTCAGGGATCAGGGGTGGTCTGAGTAGTCCGAGACGGGACCGAGATCAGGAGACCGAGGGTGAACTGAGTAGTCCAAGCGATCCGAGATGGACCAAGGTAGTCCGAGGTCAGGGCAGGTCCGAGGTAGTCCGAGGTCAGGGCAGGACTTGGTCGAGTTTTGGGATATGACAATTTCCTATAGGACAGCTTAGACCAGCATTGTACCTTTGGCCATGAATGTATCTGATACAACCAGAATATGGTGCCCCATCACCATGCCCATATAAACATGTTGATGCAAGGACTGCAAAGAGGTAGATCCCTTATAGAATGGAACTGCCCATATTGCCATCAGATCTGCACATACACTCGATATTTCAACCACCAGCATAATGAAGTGCAACTGAAATGTCACAACAGAGACCTTGACTACATTTCAAATGGGCCTAGAGATGACAAGGCAATGATAGACCCTTTAAGATGAACTTTTTCACCAATACCACCAAAGGTTATGGCCCAGGTACTATATGCAGTTGCTCAAAGCTAACCAACCCAACCTAATCCAGCTCCCCCTTCACCACCAACACCTGAACAACCTAGTAAAGAAGCCCAACATCACAACAACCAAACTGATCTTCCTGCAGATGATGCTTCACTCCCATCATTGATACTCAAACCAGGAGAAGCATCACTTAATGGAGATATATATGACACAATCCAGTAATTCTAGGAAAGTGTATCTAAGCACAACAACTTGGGGATAAACATGAACTAAGCATCTTACTCAATTCAAAAGAATGAGTAGGACAATTAGGGTCAATTGTTTTCCATTCCCTGCAGATGACCTGCATGGAACTAGTTCCATGCAAAGTCAAACATGATACTGGAATGAGTGAACTTCCACCCCAATTTTACAAGTGGAATTCCTCAATACAAAAGGGATAGATAACATTTAGTATGGTCTACTCCACAAAGCTGCTAACTAATCACTAGGATCACTTATCCTACACTTTCTACTCAATTGAACTCAATCATACAACCATCCAGCGACCTGTGTGTATTGACTAGGATACTCCAAGTGCATAATTGCTTGAAAGTGCCATTATTGACCAGACATATAGTTTGAAGCATCTTCAATTCTGATCTTTGCAATGCTTGTTAAGGATTGGCAAATAACCTATGTTACTGGTATATTAAGTTACTCACCAACTCATTTCTAGTATTACTGGGACTGTTTTGCCTAAAATATTTATTTTCCTAGCTTCTAGTATTCTATTCATGGAGGCAAAGGCATTTGTCTGAAGAGCAGTCTTGTTAGTGTTCTTTGCTTGTTGCCTAGAAAGAAGTCAACGGTTGTGAAATAACACTGGTGGTTTAAGACCTGTAGTGCATTATGCCAGGCTTTATTAGTTATATGGCTGATGATCCTATGGTGGCACTAGCCCTTCCCATACATCCCAGCAGGAACTACCCCAGCATGCTCATTTCAGCTATGCCACTTCCCAGATGGGCCTTGAATATATGGCACCTTGCCAGCACTTTCCACAGACATGAGTGTTACTGGGGGTTTGCTACCACAAAGGATACTTTCAATATGTTCAAGAGTAAGCACACACACATATCACTTTCATGGCAGTCTCATGTTCATATTGTGCTGGTTGCATTCCATCTAGGAGGTGTGGGACTACCTAGCGCATGCTTTTGGAGCCAACCCATGCTTGTCCCATCCCACCCAGCCTATAAGTGATCAACTCAATGCCTTCATAGCTATCTTATAGCTATGTTTGCTTGTTACTCCCTATCTAGGGAACATTGTCTAGAGCACAACCATATGCTTTACCATACACATACTATCATTACCAATCAGACATCCAAAGGAACTAGGCATTTATAATCATCAATCCCCGTAACTACTTGAAGATTGGCAAACAATCCACATTACTGGTTAGATTAAGTTTTCCACTGGCTCAATATCTTGTGTATTGTTTCATCTAGAAGATCAAGTGTCCCTAGCTTATAGCTTGCTATCTGTGGAGACATAGATATATTGTCTGGGAAACCATTAGTGTTCCTTAAGTTATCACTGCCTAGAAAGACAACAGTATGCTGGTGGGTGCTTTTCTAGTATTGCTAGCAATTATGCTTAGATATCATTTCAGGGTCCATTTTACTGGTGCATATTCACCTGTTTTGTATTTCAATTTATAAACAGTGATATACCAGTTCAATATCCAGGGTGCATCCTATGTAGTGTTCTTGAAGTATGCAATTCTATGTCTGCATTTTGTTCAACTTCCCTGCCTTGTGGCTTCTTCTCTTATATCCATATTAGAGATCCTGTTATGTGCCACATTATGATGTGTAATGGATCCAAGGAATACAAATCTTCACTATGCTAATGCTGGATCATCACATGAAATGTATAAATTATATAGGTTTTTAGGTTCTGTTTTCAATGGTTGATTGTATATTTGTTTATGGGTGCATGTAGTGTATGCAGTGCATGAAACACCAACAATATTTGGACCAGTGTTAAAAATGGACCCATGCACACTGAGCTGTCTGTCCATAACTGCTTGTTAAGCCAGGGAACATCACCAGAGTAGTGGTCCATGCAGAAGAGTTCTCTTTCTCATGTTCAACAGACCTGGCAGACTGTGAGAACTAGCTAGGTGTCCATCCCCCCTTCCTTACTAAACATCACAGTGTATGCCCTGCTACTCAAAGGCTCAATGCCATCCTGATTTGACCTATCACTCACTATAGATATCCACCTTGATCACTGCATTGTTTTTTGCTATGAAATCCTGGACAGCAATAGCATTGTGGGTTTCAACTATTTTAAAAATGTATAGGTATATCTGGAGAGCCAAGGCTATAGGGTAATTGTGCCAAGGATTAGCATGACTGGTAGTATTAATAGGAGGGCTGAGCAGCTCAATTTACAAATTAATAAGTTGCTTGGCCTTCATTCTGGTGCAGCCCACAGGCCAAGCTCCACCTCCACCTTATCTGTTAGTCTTCTTTTTTTGTGCACAAATCCTAATGTCTTATTGAGCCAGGCCATCATATGGGTGGTCTAAATGCCAGGTGTCTGGTGCACATACCAGCTCTCTGATACCAGGTGTTATCCACCACTAGTGTCGACCCCTCACTATGGATCACCCATTGCTTCCCTATCTGACAGTTTGGGTGAGCTATAATACACCCATTGACTATGTTTCCACTAAATGTATGGCTTTCCAGGCTTTGTAAGTAGACCTATATGCAAAGCCTTGCTTGGCCTTTTATCAGGATGTGGGCAAGCCATAAATTATCTGACACCACGGAATATGGCACACTTCAATGCAAGTTATCCAAACTTGGATGAAATAGATTATTACAGCACTGGATCCACATTTTCCCCATGGAAGAATTGCCTCTTTTAATATGTCCTCCTTTTTTTTCCTGTGAAACTGGCAATGACAGAATCTAGGAGAAGGGCAGAGATGTCCAGTGCTATACTATATTAGCTAGGGATAAAAACTAAGTAAAAGGGCTCACCTCAGCCACTGTCAAAGATGGGCAAAGATAACTAAGGTGTATATAACTAGCCTGAAGATATATATACTATGGGCAGAGGGATACTCACATTACATATGTTATCTGTAATGGTTATAAGGTATAAAGTAGAATAAGTAAAAAAAAATCAGAAGGTTAAGTAAAACATATTACAGCACTTCCAATGCTTCCAATGTTTCTGAGTTCATAACAGTGCAATGTCATCTTTCTAGAAAAAGATAACTTAAGAACACTAATGGTTTTCTAAACAATGTATCTATGCCTCCATGGATAGCAAATATAAGCTAGGGATACTCAATCTCCTGGATGAAACAATACACAAGATATTGAGTCAGTGGAAAACTTAGTCTAACTAGTTATACATATGTGTTGTTTGTCAATCTTTTAGTAATTAAGGAGATCAATGATTATGAAAGCCTGGATGTTTGGTTGATGATTATAGTATGTGTATGGTGAGGCATATGGTTGTGCTCTAGACAATGTTAGTTGATTGCTAGAAGCTAGTGGTCAAGTTTGTGTTAGTGCAGGTAGTGAGTGAATTGTACCAGAGTGATCCTTGGGATGTATACTTAGAAGGGCTTTCTGGTGGATTGTTGAGATGTTATGTCAGACAATGGGTTCACACAGGTTACTTAGTCACTCAGAATGGATTTTCTTAACTCAATTCTTATTGTGCACTGAGGGTTACTGTGAATCAGGCTTGTATAGTACTAATACCACTTATTTCTTGGAGTAGATATGCATTAGACTAGAGACATTATGCTCTACCACTTATGCCCTAGGCTGGATAGAAAGCACTAGGTATGTAGTATTTGTCCTACCAGGAATCTCTTCCCTTTATTTGTTCATTTTGGGTTTTCTCCCTAAGGGTGTCTGCCCAATAATAGGTCTCATACATATGTCCTATGGTAGGTCTTATTCCTCACTTACATATGTAGTCTGCTTCTGGGAGCTCCTATAAAGGAATTTGCTCTTAAGTGAGCTCTGGGCTCTTGATTCTTAGCTTAAGACCTGTGTAGGTTCTCTGTGAACCAATGGAGTTGTCTTTTTGGGCCTGATTTGCTCTCCTTTTATATATTTATATATGAGGCTGTGCTATTATAAGTGGATGACAGGTGCTTGCAAATGGTGGGAAATGCCAAGAAATTGCTGACAAACACCAAGAGAAAGCTTACATATGCCAAGCTCTAATATCATTTATATGCATATGTACATTGACAATCCAAAAAGTCTGTGTAGACCTCTGTGCAGAGAATATATATGGAATAACACAATGGAAACCTGTCAAGACTGGTTCAACTCCGAGGGGGAACTCCAAGAGCCGGAGTTACTTAATGACATTCAGGACTTGGCTTCACCATGTGTGGTGCGCCCTTGTCTCAATAGTCCTTGGTGTCCTGAAATTGGTCGGAGGGTCAGGCAAGGTCAGAGGTGCTTGGCTTAGCTGTAAGGCTAACCGGCAAGAGATCAAGATGAACAGATTGTTGAGAGGGGGGATAAAGGGAAGGAGGGAATCTTAGTCAATTATTTGTCTGAAGTCTACTAAGCGACTTGGGTACACTTTATATACTGTAACAAATAAGAGAAATACTGAAGGAACCTATAAACATCGAACTGGGGCTATCCTGGATCTCAGCTTGGTAGCAGGACTGCCCTGAGCTGCAGCAGTGTCTTGGAACAAGGGTAACTACAGAATTAGTTTGTATGGGATTAAGTGAGGTACGAGAATGGAAGGGAGTATTAAAAGTGTTAGATACTTGGAAGTGACACAACAAGCTTGGGTTTGGCTAGGCTGAGTTGGAGTACTTGGGAGATGCAGTAATGCTCAGAGGAGCTCAGTCATGCTCGGTCGAGCTCAAAATATGTAAGTGAAAGTTTGGGATATGACAAAACCCCATTCATACATACTTATGGCAGACAGAAATGATGATGTTCCCCTGACCATGGGATATGAGGTTTTTTTCAAATTGAATACAAGATTTTGAGAACTGATATGATATGATAATACATCATATCCAATCTGACATATTCTCATCATCTACATCATGATCTCCCTCTCCCTAAGGCCCCCACAGGCATTCTCCAAGAGTACAAATCTCAGTACATAGTGTTATATACTTCTGAGTCAAGTCAGGGTTATCTCTATACCAAATATTTGTCTTGATGAGATCCAATGTTCATTAATACAAAGTTGAAAAGGTCCTGATATCTTCTGAGTGTTGAAATATGCTGTCTTGAAATTGAAGGAGTGCATTGAGAACAGAGGCCACACTAAAGGCCATTAATCCATCCATGCTCTGCAGGTCAACAAGGGACCTGCAGGACATGTTTCATCATACTGACTGGATGATCATGTCAACCATAGCATTATAGCATAGGAACAGAAAATCATGCCCATAGGACATGGGCTAAAATGTAGTTAGTCATATATGACTGAGAATCTAGAAGAAAGTACCATTGAGTTGTTCAGACAGAAATTTCATTACCTGCTTGAAGTTATTCTTCATATTGTTGAATGGCAGGTTGGTCTCTACTATGTGCTATTAGTTCAGTGTTTATCCCAACCAGTATGTACTAGTTCTTCCTCATCTCAAACTAGTCTACCCCTGGACTTCAACATCAAGAACCATTCCATCTCTCCCCAAACCATCCATCGTCACTTGAAGAAAGCTGGTATGAAGGCTGTGGTAAAGCAGAAATGCCCTCTTCTTTCCAAGTGTCATAGGAGAGAGAGGTTGGATTTTGCTTTGAGTCATCAGGACTGGACTGTGGATGATTGAAAGCATGTTATATGATCAGATAAGACCAGAATTGATTGCATTGGCTCAGATGGAAGAAAGTGAGCTTGGAAAAAGACAGGAGAGGGCCTCAGTGATAGACTTATGAAGGGTATAGTCAAGTTTGGAGGAGGATCAGTAATGATGTGGGGCTGACTTGGGATGGTTGGAATGGCTTGTAAGATTGATGGTAAGATGGATGCTAATCTCTATGTGCAGATTTTGGAAGATGAACTCCAACAAACCTTGGTGGATTATGGATTTACCCAAGAGAACATTATCTTTCAGCAGGATAATGATTCCAAACATACCAGTAGAAAGGCCAAGGAGTGGTTGAGAGAGCATGGATTTGAGGTTATGGTATGGCCTGCTCAGTCTCCAGACCTCAACCCCATAGAACATCTATGATTCCTTCTAAAAAAGGACTAGTAGCATATCCTGAGCCAGCCAAAGGAATATTGGGCCTTTGGGAGAGGATTCAAGAAGAGTGGTACAAGATTGAGGTTGGGGAGTGTCAGAGATTGATTGAGAGCATGCCTAGAAGGGTTAAGGAGCTCATCAAGGCCAAAGGAGGATACACTTCATACTAATTTCCAATACCCTAATATCAGCAACAAAACTGTTCCAATGACACAGGTGGCTTAAAATGGACATATCTCCACCACCTCTGGACCAGGTTATATGACCCAAGGACCTGCTTGTAGCCAAGGGTTTGTATTTTGTTTGGTCATACCAAAGCTAAGTGAAACTCCCATGTGTGATTGCAGTGCACTTTGTGCACTGTGTTGGGGTTAGTTATTGGAATGGTTTCGTTGCTCACTGTATACTAACTGTTTATTAGGATCAACTGCCAAAATAGGCTACAATTATCCCAGTAATTCTTGCATCTAATAAGACCCCCATGACAAGACATATGGGGGATTAGAAATGCATTCAGTTTTCCTCACTATTGGCAATATTCAATTGGATGTCTGGGTGCAATTCACCTCACATGCCTGGTGATGCATCACTCTCATTCCAACACCAACCTTCAACATTCATCCCAAATTTCAAACACTTCTCACCACTCATCTATTCCATCAATGTATAGACATTGTGTTCAAGTTGCTCAAGGAGACCTCTTTAAATGGATCCCTAATGATGGATGCCCTCAGGTACATCCACTGATGCTACATACTATGTGCTCAAGTTTCAAGTCTTGGCATCCTGAATTTACTTGGTCATTCAGAACCTATCAGAGGGAAATGGAAGGCCGATGTGCTAGTATAGGCAACACTGAGTCAGTCTGAGTGGAACTCCGAGAGTTCAGGAATAACAGGGTAGGTTGGTACTCAGCACACTCAGATACATATAAGTTGGGTAGATTCAGGAGTGCTACTGAGCAGTGGTCTATGACTAGAGGACAACAGCGAGTATAGTTCAATTTAGAGTTCTAAGTCCAAGGTTGGCTTAAGAGGGACAGACAGGAAGGTTAGGTGGGGGAGTTGAGAGGACAAGTGGAATTGAGGGCATAGGTATAGTGACAGTAAGGTGGTAACAAGGAGACAAGACAAGACAACATGACAAGAGACAAGATACTCAAACTAGAGAACTACAGCTACAATGTACAGGTTTATACAGTATAATTACAAGGCAGTGGCTGAAGGCCAAAAGCAGCACACTTGGGAAAGGTATTAGTCCAAGCTGCGGTAAGATACAAGATCTGGGGTGAATGAATGGGGGGCAGTACCCAAAGGTCTGAGTGGTGTAGGCACTAGAATCTAAGAGTGAGCCTAATACAAGTGGGGGTAAGTGAATGACAGAGGTAACAAGATGATCAAGTCTAAATGGGATAGTCCATATAAGATTATATAGTCTGAGTGGCTGAATTGCCTAAGTAATCTGAGGTGGGACCAAGGTTAGTGGACTGAGTGGTCCAAGACAGGACCAAAGTTGAGGGACTGAGGTGAACCAAGTGGTCCAAGATAGTCCAAGGTCAGGGTTGGACTTGGTCAAATTTTGAGATATGACATCCATGGATAGAATATTAGAAGCTAGGGAAACAGAATCTCCAAGGTGAAACAGTCCCAGTAACACTAGGATTGAGTTGGTGAGTAACTTAGTGTACCAGTAACATGGGTTGTTCACTGATCCTCAACAAGTGCTGGAAAGATCAGAATTGAAAATGCTTCAGACTAAGTGTTTGGTGTGATTGAGTTCAATTGGGCAAAAGGTGTAGGATAAAAATATCCTAGTGATTAGTCAGCAGCTTTGTGGAGACTACTCCAATAATATGCTGCAATGCTGAGTTGCTGGGTTGTTCACACAAATTGGTTTCCTAACACAATTGTATTGCAAACATAAAGAGTTGTGGTTTCAAGTGTAGTCACTAAGCTACCTCTTATCC
>JBBPQQ010000466.1:0-11970 GCA_038092595.1 Boletus subdepauperatus
TTCCCGATGGATTATCGTAATGGCTACAAGTGGTATCAGTATGATCCGACCAAATGGTTCCTTTGGTCTTGCGAGAAGCTCGGTCTCGCGACACATCTCAAGGTAAGTTAAGCTTATGGCTTCTGCGAAATCACATCAACATGTACCTTGACAGACGTTCTCGGACAACGAAGTACAGAAAGGCGAGCTGACTGTCCAACTCAGGCGCCTTCGTCAGAAACAAGAGGCACTCCTCTGGCCGTCTGACAAACCCGATTTGCCAGTCATCACCTGGGAAGACTGTAAGAGTTGTGTCGAACCTTTTGCATCGCTCCTGATCATTTGTTCCCCAGACCAACGTCAAGCAGAGTCTCGGGCGTTGATCTGCATCGCAGGATACATCCACGACGTCGGCAACTTCTTTGACAAGCATCCCGGTGGGCCATATCTCCTGAAGAAGAACATAGGAAAGGATGCCACTCCTGCATTCTTCGGTGGCCTTTACGACCACGGTAATGCTGCGCACAACGTATGTCTCCGGTCGGATTTTATTGTGCTGCTTTTCTTGACGGCCACCGTGCGCAGTTGCTTGCTATGAAGAGAGTCGGTATCTTACTCGGAGGTGCCCCCCATGGCTCGGAGGAGCAGGTCATTCCTCCTAGTCAGCACTTGCGCATCGCTCGCTATAGTGAACTCTCAACTATAGGCTAGCTCGTCGTCGTGGGCCGGCACGCCCGACCTCTTTTTCGTTGTCTCCGGGCGAGCTGACTTGGTATCTCAGTTATCTATTTTGTGCCAAGTTTCGATCTCGAATATGCCTGTGTTTGTAGTCTTCTTTGTGTCAGTATGCTGTCCTACTTTCGTGAATTGCAATAACGCCATAGATGTCCACATCCACAATCTGGACATGGCATTTACCTCAACCCCGTAGGTAAACCGAGCGGCCAAAAGGATTATCATGGGCTTGATAGGCATATAGTCCCATGATAGCGCAGTCATATGGATAAATGGGGAACAGATATATCTCGTAGGTTACACCTTATGGAGTTCTTCGTACTACTCAAAACAGTCAAGCGATTAATGATTGATCGCATCACGCCGCACAAGGTCCGAGACCATGAGGTCGGGCTACGAGGGTCTACCGTAAGTAGTATGCTCTGTGAGTGGAAATTCTTGGCGGATGAGACGATCAGCTTCCGCTGATCTGGGCTTGATCGCACATTTGAACGGCGCTTGATGACTGCAACGTCAAACGAGCGTCAGCAAGCGCACCACAACGTATCATGACGTCTGTCACGAACATGATCGTCTCTCCCACTAGATTGAACTCGGGGGTGATTTCCACTCCGTTTTCGACACGTTTCGAGATATCAAACACGGCGAGCGCTTGGGCGCACATGAGCCAGACGGATGAATGTCCAAGGAAATAACCTGAGCGCCGGATTACATCAATCTTGCGTTATCCAACCAAGTCGCATCGCTCACCTGGGCATTTTCTACGTAAAAAATATGGGATCAACTTCTCGTCCAGCCTAAGATGCGTGATTGATTCTTACCGGCGTCCGAAGCCGAAGCACGCATTCCCGGGATGAGGTTCTGGGTTATCTCCCAAGAATCGCTCGGGTTTGAACTCCAAGGGATCCGAATACGTTCTTTCGTCACGGAGTATCGCCCTGGGACAATATGATGGCGTCGAGAACAAAACTCGCGGATGTTTCCAACTTACCAGATGTTGACGAAAACAAAGGAACCTGCAGGAATCAGATACCCGTTATACTCGTCATCGACTCTTGTACATCTTATGGCTACAAAAATCAGGTTAGGAGAGGTGCGATTGGAGGTGGAAGGACCAACTTGTTGGACCAGGAGTATGCCAACGTAAGAGCTCAGTAAACAAAGCTTCCATGTACGGCAAAGACAGACGGTCGGCAAACGTTGGCAGTCGACTAGCACCCACAACTGAGTCTAGCTCCTGTTGCGCTTTCTTCATGACACGTGGATAGAGCGTCATAGCGAGGTAGAAAGCATAAGAAACGGAGCTGGTCTACAAGAGGCGTCTACCAATGAACACCAACACGACACTGACACCCTCACCGTATCGGCACCGCCTATGGTTGAGTTGTTTAACGATGGTATTGAGACGGCTGATGAATTGATCATACCTTGATACATTGTTGCTGTAGCCCATTTAACACTGTCTTCCATTTCTTTTGTAAGGTTAGGCGTGCTCATCATACGAGACGATAGCGAGGGCAGTGCGGTCCCAGCGGCCTCGAGAAGTCCATCTTTGCGTGCTTCAACCTAGTTAACGAGATAACTCACCAACTGAGACTTCACATAGTTGTGAGGAATTTCCACGAGGTCCCGTAAAACAATGGCGTACTTCTTTGCTTTTCTCTTGAATCCAGCACCGGGAAGCCACGACGGAATGTACTTCACTGTGAAGGTGTTAGTATCATAGGACACGCTGGAACGAGCCAATGACTTACTGAGAGGAACGAAGTCGACGTAGTATATACCTGGTGCGGTTGCCATCGACAGCTGTGAGTTTGCTACATGCGCCAGATCGACAAGAGGGTCGTCTCCTGTCTGAGTCACATAGCCATGTGAGAGGCGTAAGATTATGGAAGTGGGGTTTCTAAACAACCTCGTCAGCGGAAGTGGTATGTGATATGTATGGTACTTACTTGCGGACATGGGCTTGATTCCTCTCCGGGTCTTCGAGTACACATTGAAGATACCGTCGAGTTTCGAACTCGATCATCCTATGCAACTTCGCTACAGAGGCATAACTCCCAATGTCTTGCGCAATCCACTTTCGATGAGCACGAAACCATTCATTATAGTTGGAAAGGAGCATGATCTTGCCCCATCCTGAGAGTTCACCACACATAGCCGACCGAGGGCGGTCAGAGTAATTGACACTACGTTTCTCAAGCAGATCTTCGGCGACTTTGGCAGAGCCAATGGCGATGGTGGTGTATCCGAACAACGATCCAGAACCAATGTCACCTATCCAACAAGTAATTAGCGACAACGCACTTCATGATCATGGCTCGGCATACCATACTGCCGGTTGAATTTGAGCATCTTTAGCCATACTTTTTCATTGGGGATCTCGAGCAGGCATCGAAGACCAGAAACGCCCGGGGGCAAACGGCGGGCTCTGTACTTTGCGTAACCTTCATGGAGACAGACCATGCAGAGCCCGAGCGGGACGAGTGGGATGAGTAGCGAAGCTGCAGTTCCAAGGTCCACGTTCCTAAGGGCGGATACAAAGCTTTGCAACCAGTTGATCATAGAGAAGTAGTCGTAAGTTGGGTCGGATCCTTCAAGTTAGTGCCGCATCCCACATGTCCAAGATTATGGTGGCGTACCAAGTTCGATTCTAGCGCGCGGAAGGCCCGACTCGGAAGTTCGGACTCACCCGTCACAACATCATGGACGCACTTCAATGCCGGCAACAAAATTTCGTCACTCAAGCCAGGACACCTTTGTCCGTTTCCTCAGGCTCTTGACCGCGTGACTGAAAATGGTTTACGGGGCAGCGGCGAAACGGCGGGATACTGAAAACGTCATTAATGGCTTCTTCGAGCGGTGACTCTTACTACACCAGATTAGAAGCTGAACCAACTCAGGATATTGTGATCGGATCAGTTCACACTGATGCACAGAGAAGGACAGAGAACCAACGCTATGTAAGCGGTGCCACTGGCAGGCATGAGAAAGGTGTAGTGCCTATCGGGTAATTTACTTCAAAGTTCCGCGCTCCAGGCTTTTCCTGCTCGCTCGTCTTGGCCGACTGGAAGATAATGAGCCTTCAACCCAGCATTGACGACCCCTCGCGAACCCTCAAGCACAATATATCAGCTGGCATGATATTGACTCGGAACTACACTGACATTTGATGATCTTGACAACGGTGGGCATAACTCCGAGTCAACTTGTCTCGTGGTCACGGATCTCTGATTACCCATTGACAATGACAGGCCTGGTTGGTTATCACACTGGATAGGTGAGTCGGCGCGCCCAGGGAGAACTCGATGACTGAATCTCGAGATGGCACTTCAGCGATACAACATTTTATCCCCAAATGGTACTTAAAAGCATGTCCCGAAAATGGGCACTCGCTACTAGTAGGGAGAGAGAGTTCTCGTCATTCATTTATCTGATGTGCAACCATCTCCCAGTGGATGAGTCCGATGCGGCGCGCGATTCAAATAGTGAACAACAATTCACGTCAGGCGGGTTTCGGGAACTCCTTACTGTGGGGTTCCTTAACTCGGCTGTCTGGCGTTCGATATGGGGGACATACAAGTAGATAGCGTAAGTCGGCACCTCTCGAACCCTTGATTCACCATGCCTCGCCTCGCTGATTTCATCCTTTCCTTCGTAGCTGCGGACCATATCCCAGCACATCTTACTTCCTACATACCAGGGAAGACCCCATTCTCAACATGGCCCGCGGTCATCAGTATGGCTGTGACATATCTTGTGGTCGTATTCGGGACCCGTGAAACGATGAAGGATAAATCACCTTTGAAACTGACCACCTTATTCCGAGCACACAATCTAATATTGAGTGTTGGGAGCCTCGTCCTCATGGCACTTATTGGTGAAGAAGTATTCTCGAATTGGCTGAAGCCCGAAATAGGCACGTACGGTTCGTTATGTGCCAGTGAAGCCTATACGGGGGTGAGTGTTCTACCATCGATACTACAATCTCGACTGAACACGCGTTGTTCTTCAAGAGGCTGGAGTTCTACTTAATATTGAACTACTACTTCAAGTACTATGAACTCCTCGACACGGTCTTCTTAACTTTGAAAAAGAAACCACTCTGTTGGTGTTTTGCTTTCCCATCGCTAACGGACCAATCTGATCATTCGACCAAAAGCATTCTTGCATGTATATCACCATGCGGCTACGGCGGTTCTGGCATTTGTCCAGCTGAATGGTCGAGCAACAGTGGTAAGTATTATCTATTACGTACCTCAACTCTCGAAGTTATACCTGTTCCAGTGTTGGGTTGCAGCATTCCTCAACCTCGGTGTTCACGTGTTCATGTGTGAGCGTCAGACGACCTCGTAAAATATACCTCACACTCATACGCAGCTCGAAGATTACTATTACTACGCCGCAGCTGGCGGTGCCAAACCATGGGTATGCGTTATTATCCGATTACGATGGACCATGGTTCACCTTAAAATGTGACTCAGTGGAAACAATACCTCACAACAATGCAGATTGCCCAATTCATGGTCATTCTAGGAGCAGCAGCCTTCGCTAGTGAGTGTCGCAGTGTCCAAGTGCCTCGTCTTGTTGACACATGTCATCGTGGTAGGCTATCAGTATGCTGCGTACAATTGGTTCCCTGGCTATCTCCCTCACATGGGGGGTTGTGCCGGTACACCCACCGCGGGCATCGTCGGCGGTGGAATCATCTTCAGTTATCTACTGCTGTTCCTCGACTTTTTCTATGAAACATATCTACGGAAAGACGGATCACACGACTTTGTAACGTGCGTGCAAAGGCACTCCAAACCAAGCGCTGCTGCGCCAGAGGGCCTGCTTTTCTGCGTGGAAAAGAGTAGGTTGGATCGTCGTCGTCGGTCAGGGGAGCTCACAATGATGCACGATCTAGCTACGCGGTGACGGACGTCATAGTACCGTGACGTGTACGCCTGACACACTACCAATCTCTTGAAGAAACGTCGGATGCATTCAATTCAGGCTTCACGTTGGTTTTACATACCCCCGTCGGTTCATCGTTACGCTTCCGGGCTGTAGAAAGTATGTACTTGATTCATTTCGTCGATACAAATCGTCCTTTGTATTGTCCTTGTGACTCGTTACTTGCTTTACTTAGTTCGGGGTTTCGAATAGCAAGTTCTCCGACGTTAGTTGGCAACAGACGTACTTTGAATGTCTTGCCATTGGCCTTCCAGAGGCTGGGTGGCAAGTTGGGGTAGACACTGGTGACTGGGGTACTACCTACATGCCTGTCCGACTCCGAATTGCCAGTGAGCATGTCACCTCATTGTCAAGTTCAAATACTTGCACTTTCCGTCCCAAGTCGTTGGAAGATCATAGCTAAGTTCCCGTTTCTCGCTAGCCAGGTCCGAAATCCTCGATACTCGATGGGAGAAGACATAAAACTATGTACTAGGTTGGGGAGATTGTACGCGAAACTGATATCTGGCCAAGTATGGCCATCTACTCTGTGGATTCAGCCACCCTACATCGAGAGTTTCTCCCTGACGAGACGTTCGGCCGCCGCCGATCTGGGCTTGATCGAACATTTGAAAGGCGCCTGATGGCTGAAGAACGCGAGACAGAGGTCAGCGACAAACTGTACCACGTCAAACAACACGTAAACACCAACATGATCGTCGCTCCCACTTGATTAAACTCTGGCGCGACCTCGACCCCGTTCTCGACATGCTTTGATATGTCGAACGCAGCGAGCGATTGTACACACATGAGCCAGACGGTCGAGTATGCAAGGAAAAAGCCTGTGGTGTATAGGTGTAGATCATGAGATTCAGCCGGGCAGCTGTGACTCACCTGGGCATCGACTGGGCAAGCGATAGGATAGTTAATACCGTATTCTTGAAAGCTGAATCGCCCCTTACCGTCGACCAAAACCAAAGCATACATTCCAGGGATGAGGTTCCGGATCAGCTCCGAGAAAACGTTCGGGTTTGAACTCCAAAGGGTCCGTGTACGTTCTCTCATCGCGAAGTATAGCCCTAAATTCAAGAAAACATCACGTCTATAGCCTGTTGCCTGAACCGTTGCCGACCTACCAGATATTGACCATGACATAAGAGCCTGCGGGGATAAGATATCCATTATACTCGTCATCGGTTGTCGTGCGCCTCATAGCTACAGAACTACCGTTAATAGCCTGCGCCTTTGGGCTTGGGGACCGAACTTACTCAACGGAGTCGGATTATGCCAGCGCAAGAGCTCTGTAAACAAGGCTTCTACGTAAGGTAGAGACGGTCGGTCGGCGAATGTTGGCAATCGACCGGTACCAATAACCGAGTCCAGCTCATGCTGCGCTTTTGCCATGACGCGTGGATAGAGTGTCATGGCGAGGTAGAAAGCATAAGCGATAGAGGTGGACTGGCCAAAACATTTAGCAATGTGTATCTTGTGGTAGAAGACAGGTCCTGTACCGTATCCGCGCCCGCTACCGATTCGACAGCGTTATTGTTACCACGAGGCCCAGATCATTGGTATTAATGCTGTGCGTACCTCGATACATCGTCAACGCAGTCCACTTCATGTTGTCCCGTCGTTCTTCCGTGAGGTCTGACATGCTTAATAGGCGAGAAGAAAGCGATGGCAGTGCTGTACCAGCGGCCTCGAAATGTCGGTCAGCGGGCGTCTAACGCAAAATAACAACGGAAGTCACTAGCTGAGACATCACATAGTTGTGAGGGATTTCCAGCAAGTCGTGCACAACAACAGCATATTCCCTGGCTCTCTTCTTGAAACCAGCACCGGGAAACCATGACGGGATGTACTTCACTATCGAGGCTGTAGGCACCTTGGAGATGTTGAGATAAATCGTCAACTTACAGAAAGGAAAGAAATCGACAAAGTGTCCACCCGCTGCTGTTGCCTTCGATAATCGTGAGTTTGCTAATTCGGCCAACTCGACCAGAGGATCGTCACCCTCGTGAGTGATGTATCCGTGCGAAAGGCGCAAGATGATGGAAGTAAAATTCCTACAAGGCATCATTAATTACGCGGGAGAAAGGATCGCACACGAACATACTTACTTGCGGAGGTGTGCCCGGATTCTGTCCGGCTCTTCGAGCGCCGATCGTAGAGATCGTTGAGTTTCAACCTCGATCAACCTATGCAACTTTGCAACAGCAGCGTGACTACCCAGATCGTGGGCGATCCATTTGCGTTGGGCACGAAACCAATCGGTGTAGTTGCAGAGTACCATCATTTTGCCCCATCCTGACAGCTCTCCGCCCATAACCGACCGAGGGCGGTCAGAGTAATTGATGCTACGTTTCTCAAGGAGTTCACTGGCAATCTTGGCAGAACCGATGAGGATGACATTGTATCCGAATAACGACGCGGAGGCAATGTCACCTATCCGACGAATGATCAGGGATGAGCGAACTTCATGATCACAACTCGACAGACCATATTTTCGGTTGAAATTGAGTGTCTTCACCCATGGTTTCTCTTTCGGGATCTCGAAGAGGCACCAAAGACCAGAAATGCCTGGTGGTAAACGGCGGGATCGGTACATTGCATAAAGTTCATGAAGACAGATCCAGAAGAGGAGCTTTACTACCAAATTCATGATACTGGTAACGGTGTGACCGAGGGGGACGAAAGCTAGGAGTGCGTGGTACGGGATCTGAAAAATCCCGTCGTTGTACTTGGGGGTTGGGCGGTGGACTTTATCTCGGTACCGATCCCGCGGTGAAAAGGTGTAGCGAGCTACATACTCCCAATCTGCCAATGCTCAGATGAAGATAACGTTACCATTTAACCTCCATTGCTCTCCTTCGGCGCTTCGCATCAGAATCGGTGAATACAGTCAATGCAGCTTCTTATGATGGGAGTTCAGATTGGGGCGTGTTGAGTAAGTTGGGAAAGGTCGTTCGTCTGGCTTGTCGTAAGGCCCCCGATCCCCGATGGCCATTTGTACAGTGGGAGAAGAACCCGAGTCTTGTCTCCTGGTTCCGAGTCGTTTGCCTTGGGAACTCCAACTTGGGTATATTATAGTGTATCATGCATTCGCGCGTCACTCGGATACCCTGGTAGCGAGCACTTGAGCCTCTGAGTCCGGGGGTTCAGTCAAGGTTCCGTACAATTTGCTGGAGTGTAAAAGTTTCAGGGACTAGTCGCCGGCTAAACCCGATCTAAGTAGCACCGGTATCGCTATCATTACCACTGGTACACTCGGGTCTACTTCGAACCTCATCGAGTCCACCGTCGACATCGAATTCAGTCTTTCAGATATTGTCGTTTTACTTGTCTTGCTTGCTTTCGTATCTTGCCCTCGTTTTTTTCCTTTTTTTATTCTCTTGACTCGATCATGTCTGTATCTGAACCTGCACCAGCCGATGATATTCCGGTATCCCCCACGGCGACAGAGCCAGCATCTGCAAACGTTGCTATGGGCGACAATGAGTCTCTCGCTGCCGCTCGCAAACAAGGTCTGTCTGCGCGATCTTTCTCTCCCGTTCTCAACCAACCCGGGTCATCTTCCAGTCGAATTCTACTTTGCGGACTCTAACCTTCCTTACGACAAGTATGTGACCCCCTTTTTCTTGTTTATCCAGACTGATGCCCCCTTGCCAAGGTTTATGTGGACGCTGCATACTGCAAATGCCGACCACTGGGTCCCTATCAAGACAGTTTCGTCATTCAAGCGTATGAGGGATCATGCTGTCAATGGACACGAATTCATCCTGCGCGCACTGAAAACAAGCACCGAGCTCGAGGTCGACGACAAGGGGGAGAATGTTCGACGCACGACCGAGCTGCAGAAACCCAAGGATCAGTTCGAGCGGAGCGTGTACGCCGTGCGTTATTTCTTTCTGAATCCGTTTCGAGGAGGTACCGATGAGGCTTGTGTGTTTTCGATGGGATAGAAAGGGTTTGGGAAGGAAGAACCGAATCTTCAACAGGAACTGGAGGCGTTTTTCGAAAGATACGGCAGCGTGAGTGCCGTGAGGATGCGTCGTGTGGATGGAAAAAAGGAGTTCAAGGTTTGCTCAATCTGCTATCGCATGTGGTTTACAACAATATTCATTCTATTTTGATAGGGTTCCGTATTCGTGGAGTATGCTGATATGGCTGGTGTGGGAGCTTTCTTGAACGCGGATCCGAAACCTTCATGGAAGGGCGAAGAGTTGCTGGTCATGTCCAAGTAAGCATTGCCATCTCGTCGATGGCATACCGTCTTTATTGATTGGTTGGTAATAGAGGGGCTTATTGTGACCTGAAAATCAAGGAGAAAGGTCTCACAGGAAAAGCCGCCGACCTCCGCAAAAACAACATCTCGTCCAGGAAGGGTTTCAACGCCTTCCGAGAAATGGAGAATCCCTCCAAATCAAAATCCAAGGAGAAACCAGAAGTCTTCCTCGAATTCATGGGAGACAAGATACGCGTGTACGATGACAATGAAGATGGAGTTGGCTATGTCAAGACGGAGGACGTCCCGTTCGTTGGAGGTGCCACGCTTAAATTTACAGGATGCGGTGGCGATGCGAACTTTACGGAGATGAAGGCATGCCTCTCAATCCCATCGAGATACGATCTCTGCCTGACATTTTCCTTAGGCTCCTCTTCGCGAACGCTTTCCACGTCTTCCGTACATCCAGTTCTCCAAAGGAGACGACTTTGGGCTCGTCGGATTTGAAAAGGCATTAAAAGAAGATGAGATTGAATACGTCAAGGAGAACCTCAAAACGGTCAACTCGAAGGAGGTCGTCTGGACCATCCCAGACGGTATGCGTTACGTTGTTCCTCATCGTCATGACTCGTGACCGAATCTTGTCTGTTGACAGAGGAGGAGGAGAAGCAGTTCCAGATCGACCGCGCCAACTTCGCAGCGAAATCGGCGCTTGCGCGATCACAGGTACGGAAAGGCAGTTCGGGCCGGGGTGGACGAGGTGGCCGTGGTGGCCGCGGAGGTGGGCGGCATGGGCGTGGTGATAGAGAGAAAACCAGGGACAAGGCCAAAGATGCCCCTCAATCCATCACGCTCAGCGAGTCTCAGACCGGGGAGAAGCGCAAGCGCGATGTTGAGCCGGATGGCGGACCTGACGTGGGTGTGCGGGGGGCAGGTGTCCCAACAATTGCGGCAGCGAAAAAGGTCAAGGCCGACGAGTCATAGCTGCTCGAGGTAGAGATCTTGGGGGGTGGAAGAGGATGCTCCCTCTCCTGTATTTCTAGATGTTGTGCACCACTTGGATACGAGAGGGTATGCAATCGTTATAACGAGTGTACTACTAGTAGCAGCGAGTCTCGGGGTACAATTCACTGTGGATACTGCGACCGCCGAATTTCAGAGGACTACTCGATGAATTGCTAGATTCAGTTACTTTTTCCATTGAAAATGTATGCCGTTATTTTCAGCGATCCACTGAATACATAATTTGCACAGATTCAGTGAAAAAAGTAACCGAAATTTTAATCTACTGTCCACTAAGTACCTGCGTCAATGTGGTCAATGTCGCTGCATTAGGACAAGTATCGAGTGAATCTCGATCATTGAATTGAATCTTAGCGCTAATCGCGATGAAGTTCAGCTCTATATGCACTGAATACTAGCTACGAACCCGTGAAATTAACAAGGTAATGAACTCAAAACTCGAGCGCAGACTTACTAGTAGTATGTCACCCTTACGCTGTACCACAGGTATACCCGTGGGTGTGTGCGAGCGCAATCGCGAACGGGTCGTCGGTAAGGGCGAGGGCGAGGGCGAGGGCGAGGGCGTGTCGGCGCGTCATCCTCCTTGCGTCGTCGCATCATTGCGGTTGTCGTCTGCCTGGTAGTTCGTCGGGTACCTTCGGTCAGCGTTCGTCGTCGTCATTGCCTGTGGTCTCTACGCCCTTCGCCGACACTCATGGCACCTCCACCTCGCTCGACTGGACTTCCTTGACCCTCTGCCTGCCATCTCACCCCCTCGTGCCCTCGGCCAGTTGGGTTGCTCTGTAGGCCCGTTTGGATGACGTTCGTTGTCACCCATCAGGTCTGTAGAGTTCTCCCACAGTCTCACTGGGTCCGTTGTCGTTGTCACGTGTGGAGGGACGGATTAGGTGGGTGAGGAGACGAAGGCAAGGCGCCGTCGCCTTCGCATGTGGGGGGGTGACGTGGGTGACAAAGAGGCGAGGGCGAGTCGCTGTCGTCGAGGGACGAGGTGGGTGAGAAAGAGGTGGGGCGAGGCGGGGGCGAGGTGCCGTCGTCGTCATTGTCGGCGCTCGTACGTTGTTCATATTTTC
>JBBPQQ010000467.1:0-11945 GCA_038092595.1 Boletus subdepauperatus
CCTATACGTCGGCTCGTTGCATGATCCGTGACGGTACTCGGCCTGAACTTCGTCCCGGAATGGCCGCGAGCCTCCATTAAGTAAGTAAATGCTTCATCCATGCCAGGGGCCTACTATGGAGCATCTTGCACTAGTACCTGAATGCACTAGGTGGAAAGTAACTACTTGGGAGGCGAAGAGAGGGACAAAGGGTGTGGGTTGAACGAGACACTAGTAGCCTGAGCGGCAATGAGGAGGACCGACAGGCTAACCCGGGCCAATACTACTATAAGCTTTGTAAACTGCTCCGAGTAGTGGGTACAGGGTGCAGCTCGTCACAGAGTCCCTGCCTCAGCATGACACAGGCGGAGGTGGCTTAGGGCATGAGAAGATAGTCGTTCTGATCATACGAAGGAACGACGCGAAGTGCGCCAACTCCGACGCGGCACAACTTGCTTGAAGCGCCGATCTGTGCAAAGCCGAATTCCGGCACTGTGCAGGCACACACACCAAGCACTACGTACTCGTCTATGTGCATGCAGACCTAGTGCGTGCGCGCCGACTGACCCGCAGTCTCACTCGCTTGTTCGAATACATAGGTGCATGAGCACTCACCCCATGCTCGTACACTCGCTCACCACACCGCAATGACCGCATCCCCGACCCTACCAAAGTAATACGCTATGAATCGAGGTACCGTTGGAAATGGGATGACAAGTTGCATTTACAGTCTAGGGACGGTTGCGATAACAGGGCACGGGGTGGTGAAGACAAGGAAGGGTGGTCATGGCACCAGGAAATGCGGGCGGGCGGTGTTGGGTAACCAAGCGCAGGAATGTACAACTTGACGATCAGAACGCTCCAAACGCAAACCCGATGAGGCAGGCGGTCATTCAAGCCATCGTTGGTGGAGACGCCTGATTTGGGACATGATATGCCAGTGGGTATTATGTGGAGGCTATGTATCATGTGTCGCGTGACTGAGCGCTCCGGTAGTGCTCCGGTTCGATCCCATCATTTAGATTGGCCGATGTCGTCGCAAATGAATCACCCCCTATCACGCTCCGCAGTACAAGTCGGCCTCTGTAGCGAGCGGGTCAGCAGCTAATACGGGTAAGATGTTACTACTGGTGCTATCGCGCAATCTTCCGGTTCCCGCTCGGCCCATCAGGTTCTGAATATGTACGTTTGCCAATAGGACGTGATCCCTCGAGCTCCCTCCCCCCGCCCTCACAATTTCCGTACGACCATGACTAACGAGGCAATCGCAAGAGCCGACGAGCAGCTCCTCGCAGAGCTTGGATATAAACAGGAGTTCAAGAGGGCCTTCACTCCACTAGAGGTGATTAGCTCATTTCCCCTACTCACCACTGACTGAGACGCATCCATAGGTCTTTGGGGTCGCGTTTAGTATAATTGGCTTGCTTCCGTCGATCGCGTGAGTGTCTCGAGCTCACCCCGAGTGTTCATCCGCACGACATGGCTCACCTTGTTGAACGGCAACACGCAGCTCCGTCCTTTTTTACTCGATTCCGAATGGTGGTCCTTCCGCGATGGTATGGGGTGTACGTAGGATCTTTCTGTCTTGCCTTCATTGAGTTCTTTTTCCTTCCACCAACCTCTCGGTGACCTGACAAGCGCAGTTTGTGCTATTCGTCGCTTTATCTTCCTTTTGCCCTACATACTAACTCGATCTGATCCATATCCGGCTCCTTCCAGTGGGCCATCGCAAGCCTTTTTATTCTTTGTGTCGGAATGTCCATGGCAGAGCTTGCTTCGGCAGCGCCAACGTCTGGTGGTGTGAGTCACACCACTGCACATTGCACGGCCCAATGAGATGAACAATGCATGATATAGCTCTACTTCTGGACTCACTCTCTGTCGTCCCCTCGCTGCCGAAACCTTCTCTCCTGGATCGTCGGCTGTACGTCCAAACTGCGAACGCCGTTTATAGTCAGTTTACCATCCTGTCAGACGCGAATACCATAGGGTCCATTGCATCGGTTGGTGAGTTATTCATCCGATTCTAGTCGGTTTCAACTGACTTCATGACCCCTGTTCCATCCTATGGTTTCAGCCTCCATTGATTGGGGTTGCGCGGTCCAGGTTGCTGCAGCAATTAATATCGGCAACCAGAACTTTGTTGCTACACAAGCGCAGACCTTGTAGGTTTCCATTTCCGTTCTCCGTGCTTGTCCCTCTTCTGTTTCTCACCTTGCTCATCAACATGCAGCGGGGTCTATGTGGCAGTAGTCTTCTCTCATGGTATCATTTGCTCTCTTGGGACTGCCGTTCTTGCGAGACTACAAAACCTCTACATCATCCTCAATTTATGGTGAGTGTCTCGGTTCGAGTATCGGTTGGCAATCAATCTAGTGCTCTGTGCTCGCTCGTATCTTGCTTCCGATCCAAACGCCCCCGCGGGAGTTGTGCGACATTTGTTGAAGCCCGAATACTGATCCACGTTATCAGCCTTTGCTTTGCGGTCATCATTGGTCTTCCAGCTGCCACCCCGAAGGAATACATGAATAGTGCCAGCTTCGCTTTAGGGAACTTCTCCAATGGTCTGTCCTCGTCAGATCTTGTTCTCTGTCTAATTTCGCCCCCTTAGCTAACGGCTGGCCGAACGGTTATGCATTTATTCTCTCCTTCCTTGCCCCTCTTTGGACCATCTGTATGTTCATCATCTTCTATCCCTTCCTCTTCTCACGTGGAGCGTGTTAACTGTAACAAACGAATCGCTTAGGCTCATTTGACTCGAGTGTGCACATTAGCGAGGAAGCCGGGAATGCAGCGACTGCCGTGCCGTGGGCAATCGTGAGTGGACCGTCTGCTTTCCATGACTCAAGCTAATTTGCATAGGTCGGTGCAGTTGGCATTGCTGGTGTGCTCGGTTGGGGTGCGTACTTGCACCCAATCGCAATTATTTGCATCTAAACGATGGAAATCGACGGGATTTAGCCATCAACGTCTCTCTTGCGTTCTGCATGGGAACCGATATTACCAGCCTCATAAGCAGTCCTCAACCTATGGCACAGATTTTCTTGAACAGCTTTGGACAAACAGGCACCCTCGTCATATGGTCGTTCGTTGTCCTCGGCCAGTGAGTGCCCGTTCACCCTATCCATATCCTCTTATGCTTATCTCGTGGTTAGATATATGATGGGATCCAGCATGGTGAATGTTTCTTTCCTAGTTGCGTGCGTAGTCTGCCCACTGATACCTTATTTAAGGTCCTTGCTGCGTCGCGCCAGTCCTTCGCTTTCGCACGTGATGGTGCACTTCCGTTTTCAAGCATACTGTACCGCATGAACGGCTACACTGGCACGCTGGTGAATACTGTCTGGTTTGTCGCTGCGATTTCCACCCTCCTTGGTCTTCTCTCCCTCGCGGGCGCTCAAGCTATCGATGCCGTCTTCGCACTATCTGTGACCGGACTCTACGTTGCATATTCCATCCCGATCGCAGCGAGGTTTATCTTCAAAAACGACTTCAAGCCTGGTCCATTCAATCTCGGAATATTCGTCAGTTCCTCCCGGGATGTACACTCCAGAGACCGAAGCTGATGTCACATCGTACAGAGTCTCCCCGTCGCTATCATTTCTGTCTCTTTTATGGCGTTCATGGACGTCGTTTTCTTCTTTCCTACGACGCCACAGACGAGCACGCCGGACATGAACTATACCATCGTCGTTCTAGGCGGTGTCCTCGTTCTCTCGCTTGTCTGGTATTACTTCCCCGTATACGGCGGTGTGCACTGGTTCACTGGGCCGGTGCGAACCGTGGGCAAGGACGATGCTGCAGAGGGCCCGAGCAGGGATTCTTCCTCGGTGGCTGGCAAGGTAGGAGTGGTCGTGGATGAAAAAAGTGTGGAAGTGCAATGACGTTACTATGTCTGATGTCGATGATATCCGCTGTCGCTTTTACTCGCTTTACCTTAGATTTTCTCTGTGCCCTTGCATTTAGATCTAGAGATGATATACTGACGGTTAATCAACGCGATGTACAAGCAAGGAACTGGTGGCTGTCGGGCGCGGTGGTTCAAACTCCGATTTGCGGCGTCGCTTCCACACGACCGGCGTTCTTCTCACGCTTGCTCACTCATGGCAGCCCCTTTAGCAACTATTCGTATCTATGCTCAGTTCCCCAAAGAACTTATCCCGAGCACCGACCTCAATCTCGACCCAACCAATTGGGTGTGGGCCGAGTGTCTCGCCTTCCCCATCCATAAATTGAATGATTTGCGATTTTTGTCAAAGCCATATAAGTGGATTCGTTATACCACTGGAGTTGTCGTTGGAGCCCATGGGCACTTATGTGCCCACCATGACATATCTGCTGTTCATATTGACTACAACTCTACCCTCTTAGCCACATCTGAGTCGATGGATCTCTACTACCACACCACCAATGAAGAGAAACATCGTATGTTCCCCCTTGATCCCAGCATCACCAAGACGAGGGTGGTAACATCTACTGGGGTGAGCACACGTCGCACTACTTTCTGTGAAGATGTGGAACTGCGTGATCTGAGTTGTGTGGTGACCGGAGCCTCTGCCGAAGCGTGTGACGCTGCACACATTCTTCCCCACGTGAAGGGAGACCAGGTAGGAGTGAGATTTCTGGCACGACGTTATCCTCACTGACAATCCGAATTTCATTTGTGACAGTACATTAAGACATTCACCACACGCCGATGTCGGGGCTCCAGCGATGGTGACAACATCATTGTAACTTCCATTGACGATGTTCGCAATGGTCTGTTCGTCAATTCATGCATACATCGTGTATTGGGCGAGTCCATTGCGTTTTTAAAAGTGAGCTCATTTGATCTGGTATTGGACTTGGTCGGAAGCTCACAGTCTCCGAGCAGACACCCAACTTCGCTATGACTACCACTGATGTCGATCCGAATGCAGGAAATGCCAGAGAAGAAAGATTTACAAACCATGTTTTTGAGCTTTCGCTGGAGGGTAGTGTGGGTGGACACTCTGGCCAGGCGATTCGTGTCCCTTCCAACGACACCGAGAAATCCGAGTGGCCTCCCACTTCCCTCTTCGAAGCCATTTATGCAAGCACAGTGATGTATCACTTTGGCGTCACCCCAGGCGACCTTCTCAACAAATGGGATGCTGTATTCTATGAGCCTGGTGGGGCCAGCAATCCAGAGCAAGCAGACAATCAGCGCCGGCATGACCAGGACAATGCGGAGAAAGAGAATCGTGAGAGGCATCGAGAAGCGCGAAAGCGGCGCTACAATGAACGTCAACAAGGCTACCGGGGGCACAGGGGCCGCAGGGCTGGTGGCTTGGATGGATTGGATATGGTCACCATCCTTCCGTTTACCGCAATGCCAGCAGAGAAAGTCAGGCAATACTTGGAAGGGTGTCAACAGGTGGCAGCAGCGAAAGAGCAAAATGAGTTGGAGGAAAAGGTTAATTCCTGGAGGGAGGGACTCTAACAATAGTCGCAGCGTGAAGCTCACAGATGGGCCAGATTCCCCCTATGTCATTCACATTGATGTACTTTAGAGGACATTTCTGCTTTCGAAGCAAGAACAGATAGCACCAGCCAATGATGACAGATACATCACGAACCACTGTAGACTGACCCTCACACCTACTGCCATGCACAAAAAGAAATGCGTCAGTCTCAAAGTGGACATCTGTGGACATTAACGACACACACAGCGATATCGGTTACATGGGCACGAACGAAATACGATCGAGTAGAATCCAAGACGAGCGCGCGATCAAGGCAAAGTCAAAATACTCGGATACGCCTGCGCATTCTTCGAGATCGTAACGTGAGGGCGTTCGCAACTCCCCTTTCCTTGGATACATGCAGCAAGCGCGGAACCAGCATCTTGGCCTTCAAAGTAGGCACCTTGTAAGAAACCTGAGTCGACAGTGCATGAGCACACACGATGGAGCAAAGCTGCACGAACGACGCACCAAACCATTGCACGCTGGTAGCTTCGCCAGCAAACCAAAGGTGGTTGAGCGTCGCCTTCAAGTTTTCCGAGTGCGTAGGGACGTAGGATGGTCCCCAATTCGAGTACGAGCCCCGGAATAGCTTGTCCGAGGCCCAGGTCGGGAAGTAGATGTCGACAGGTTGAGGAAGAGTGATGTTGGGATACATGGCGCAGAGAACCTCCATGACCTGCGACTGGACTTGGGCAAGAGTGAGCTGCTCGACGTAGAGAGACCAATCTCCCTGAAAGAGCATGAGCAGTGTCCATCGCGCTCGAAATTCACTTTACAGTAACCGTGACAAAGATTATGCCGGAACCTGGGAAGAATCCGACGTGATCCAAGCTCTGCCAGATGGGATACTTTCCTCTTTGCTCAGCTGCATACAATCCTATCTAACACAACATGGTTAAAACAATATGGATACAACGTACCAAAAGCTCACCTCTGTTGGGAACCAAAACGTTTCGTTGAATTGAAGGAAAATCTTTGTGTATGTAGCCTGTGGCATGGTAAGTATTCGAACCATGTCATAACGAACGACTGACCATTACAATGCTGTTGATGGCCTCAAATTTCCAATCCGGGAGGGGAGGTTGGAAGACTACATCACTGTTTTGCAAGACGCCGACGCTGAAAGTGCACAAAACATGATCGGCAGTAATTGTCAGGCCACTGGCTGTGTGGACCGTGACGTTATTTCTGCCATATTCGATGAGGTTGACGGTCTCATTATAGATCACCTGTTGTGGTTGCAGAAATTCCGCTGCCTCCGCCTGTGCAATGTATGCGAATCCTCGCTGATCGATGCACATCTGGTTGTCATCGGAAAAACCTCCAGATTCGGGGACGTATGTGAAATTGTTGTTCTATCGGATGTGAGGATGGAACCAAGGATGTGTCAACTCGGGGGCTTACCCATGCAGAAGCGAGCCATGAGGTTTGTGAAGGCGACTAAGGACGACTCAAAAGGTGACTTAAGGGCTACAACGCATAGCATACCTGCGCAACTGCATCCAGCAACAAGTGGTTGAAGAAATTAGTGACCACAAGGGCAGAAAACAAAACATAACTTGCATTCCTGGAAAATGAATTAGCAAAGTTTAGTGTAAAAGGCAGCCGATGCTTACGAAGTCGATCTGGTAGTAGTCGCTGACAACTTCTTGTGGTGTTTTTGGGCTGACACCCATGAGACCATATGCCGATCTCAGACTCAGATCAACTTCGCCTTCTTCTAACCGCTGTCCTGGTCCGTAACGATCAGGTTGCGTTCGAGACCAAGAATGTAAATTGTTATACCGGCGAGAACAGTGGCCTGATCAAAATTATCAATCGCGTTGTTCAACACGTCCGTGTAGTCGTTGTAACCACTGTCATCGAAGGTAGCTAGGGTCATGAGCACATTATGCGTATCCCTCGAGGTTAAATCAATATACATACTAACGCTTCCATATAGGTCATTGTCGGCCGTGGTCAAATTGTGTTTGAGTACCAATTCCCAAATGGGATTTGCGGAGCCATTGCCTTGCTGCGTTCCCTGGACCCAGTTAGGACCCTTCTCGATGACAACTTGTCTGCCAGCCACACCGAACGTCCTGGCACTCATACGACCACCCAGCTCGGTCTTGGCATCAAGGATGATGAAGTCATCGATACCTTGCTCGTGAAGCGTTCGAGCAGCAATGATACCCGTCATACCACCCCCGAGGATAAGGACAGTGGTATGATTATGCGCTGTGGACGTCGTATTGGCATTCTGGGCGAACACACCTGGGACAGCGGATAGCAGCCCAAGCAGAACAAAATAGGGCAGCACCCTGGAGAAAAACATGTCAGAACAGTAAAGGACAAGCTTTGGAAACACAACAGGAACACAAAGCAGAGTAGACAAAAATTATAAAAGAGGAGAAGAACCGGGAAGGAGAACTCACCGCCAGCCTAGTACCCAAACAACTAGCCGAGGGGTGGTCCGACAGGATATAAGGGGGATAGCGTAGATTAATCCTAACTCCGAGTTGTGCTGTAAGACACTTTTTAGGATCGGCCCGGGGTGCATAGGTGCTCATCAGCCAATGAGAGCGCTCAGCGGCTAGTTGTTCGTGAAGCGAAGTCACAGACTCAGATGAGAGTTGATCTGAGGGATGGTGGGGTTAAAAGCCCATGGCATAACGCCCGCTGCTGATGGGCTAACTCAATAGGTTGGCCCCGCCCGGGATTCAAGTCCCAATGAGTAAAGACCCCCGCGTAAGGGGTTCTGGGCTTCACCCGGTAAGTAAACATTTCCCAACAGCGTCCAGGTCACAGGAAGAGTGAAATGAAACACCGGGTCAGCAGAACTCCGGTGCGGCTTACGGACGTGACGGGGACAGATCCCACACAGGTCTCTGGTTGGTTTGACGTCCCATCTTGCGCGCCAGAGGTTTACTCTAGGAGTTGCTATTGAGCATCGTTGACCGCGCACTTACTGGTGTTGCGTGCACCGGTGACCGCTAGGCTCAGCACGGTTGGATGCGTCGGAGTGCCCCTGTATGTACCTGGGAGCTGTCAAGTTGAATGCACCTGGGCTGTCTGAATGTACTAATTGGCGTAGTTTGGGTATGCGACAAGTTTGTGCACCGCGCGGAAGGTTTCTGAGGAAAGCTTGGCTAGGCTTGGCGGCTACACTTTAGTTTCTCCCAACATCCTACGAGAACTTTAATCCACCGCCATGATCAATATTCTGCCAACCTCGAGCTACTATGATGCCACCTGCCACTGGTATTCATGACGCCAGCCGGAGCGCCGGACTTGACATCATGCTTGATGGTACTAGTAGTTTGTGGCGGAACCCTCGACCCATTCTGGTGACCTCCAGTTGGGTGTTACCCTTTTTAAATTATTGCCCGTCGGCTCTACAACGGTGTTGATACCACGAGCCCGTGAATACGTTCCATCATTCCGAGGACGTCGGTGAGTTTTATCAGTCATCATTCTCTGCTTACCGATACCTAGTCGTTATGGCAGGTATTGTTGGAAGCAGTCCAGAGCTTTCGTAAGGGGCACGTTAGTACTCAGTGCCGGCGTATGGAAGCAGTAAGTATATTGTCGTTTTCTGTCCTTTTCCCGGATCAACTGTAGTGGCACAGACGCGCAACGTCGTGCTATTCGGTGAATGTGGTGTGGGTAAATCCTCCATCATTAACGCGATCGTCGGACGGCCGGTAGCCAAGACTTCCAATGATGTCCTAGGGTGCACCGATAAGAACGTCCCCTATAGTGTCACCCTGGATACGGGGATCAACGTCAATCTCTGGGACACCGTTGGACTAGACGAAGGCACTGCTGGCAGAATACCTGCAGACCAAGCGAAGCAATATTTGAACCTGTTCTTGCAAAGGCGGCTTGAAGCCTCGGAGGGTGTTGACCTCCTCCTATTCTGTATTCGAGGAGCCAGTGGTACGAAAAGCTTGCCAGTGAAGCGGGGTCACTGGGAAAAGTATAAATTCGTATTCGAAGAAGTATGCAAGAAGAGGGTCCCCATAGCGTTGGTCGTCACTCATCTGGAATCTTACGACCCCAGCGGCGACATGGACACGTGGTGGGATCATAACGAGAGGAAAATATCGGAATTTGGTTTTCAGTTTTGTGCCCATGCATGCGTTACCATCCTACCACCAGAATTTTTGGGCACCGATGGCGATGTCAACCGGATTGAGGTCTCTAGACAGAGGCTACAAGAGCTACTGTCGCGTGAATTCCTTGCTGTAAGTGTCACTTTAGACCTTTGATGAGATGATTGAAGCGTCAATTGTACCAGCCTCGGAATGTACTTCTACTCGGAGATCGCGAAGATAGAAACGACTTCGTTGACATGACGGTCGCCTCACGCGACAAGGAGAATTTCAATCACAAAGTTGAAGGCGTTCCACCGTTTACCTGTATCCCTTTCGCGTTCGATGTGCACACACACGTCAACCTTTGGAACATGAGTGCATTCGACGAAACCGACGGTGCTACTCTCGTAACCGAGAAAAACCTAAAGCTTCTCGTCCAAGGAATCAAGCAAACAGCGGGCATTGACCTTCTCCTTTTCTGTTTTCGTGCGGGAAGGCCCAAAATCCGCCACGTTCGGAATTATAATCTCTTCTATGCAGCTATTTGTAGGAAAAAAGTACCAGCGGCAATTGTGGTTCTCGGACCCGAGGAGGGAGCCGATATATGGTGGCAGAGAAATGAACAGAATCTCAGACAAAAAGGATTTCGTTTCGACAGGCATGTCTACATTCCCTGCAATCCTTGTCAACTCCCTAGCGATACCAGCCTGGATGACGCCGCTCGCAACCAACTCGTCCACCTTATGAAAGAGGAGTATACACTAGGAAGCTGGAAAATTGGCGATGGCGCATTTTGGATCACGGTGCCCAACGTGCGCGCAGTGGTCGGAGAGCTCTCTTGGCCGACGACCACTGTGGTCGTCTGCGACACGACAAAGCAAGGCGCGTTCGCTGGCATTGCGCCGGGCGTGCAGTCCTCTCTGAGGCGTTCCGGCAACCCCCAGCGAGAGCATCGATTTCAACAGGTTGATCCGCAAAGCTTCTCGCTGATTCCGAG
The DNA here is from genome assembly GCA_038092595.1 of Boletus subdepauperatus. NCBI lineage: Eukaryota > Fungi > Basidiomycota > Agaricomycetes > Boletales > Boletaceae > Boletus > Boletus subdepauperatus. The sequence goes on from JBBPQQ010000467.1 coordinate 10,542, forward strand.
TCAATTATCCGGCAATATCCAGCCCCGCACTTCGGATCAGGGCAACAAGGGAATCAGCCTCATCTTGTTCTTCATGCCCGCAGAAGAACCAGACAGCGAAACGTGGAGGACGTTGGAGAAGTTTCATTCCATCTACAAAGGCAGCATCACCCCATTCATCGTAGTAGTCCACGGGGTTTCTGAAAGGAGACTCGCGGAGGATTTCTGGAGGGCTGTCCCCCGTCATATCAGAAAGCGGATCGGGGCGTATCTGACAAATCATCCTGGACCCAATGCTTCCCCTGAGGCTCAGGCCGTTGCGCAAGACATCATGGCGGGCATGATCCAAGATCGGTGCTTGGTGGATTTGGGGGAAAAGGTTGGGATACTGCGGGAAATTTTGTCAGTTTGGAGGAAGTATCGTTCCCAACGTCGTATGGTGTCAGACGGAGCCGCAAGGTAGGTGTGGACAACTTTTCTCTTAGGACGAGGAATCAAAAGGCGATGTCGGTCTCTCTTGTTACTAGAAAGTTCAATATGAATCGTGTCCGCGTAGATATAGGAGTACGGGAAATATATCAGGGAATTCCACACTACAGTGTATATATCTAGGCTCATTAATGAAGGCACTAGAAGGACATGAAGTGGTACAGGTACACCAGTAGAATAATGATATCGGTCCTCTCAAGATCGATTATTCAGTTTCAATGTTAGAATCATGGGGTGGGTATGTCTCACGTGAGATGCGAAGTTTAACTGCCCGGTTTTCCAAACAGAGCATATCCGCTTCCTTGCGGACCATGAAGCTATAAAGAGACGTTAGAGGGGAAGCCATGTGCAAAGCGTGACGCACCTTGTTGTAGCATCTTCCACAGAGTGGATCTCCGTCCTTGTCATTCAACCGCTTAGAGTCTAATAGAGTGTTGCAAGAGGTGCAACGCAAGCATCCTTTGTGCCACGTCTTTCCAACTGCTTTCATCTATCGACCACATCAGGATGCACCCAAACCATTCGTGAAATATTCACTGACCTGTTCCGCAAAATACACATTCTTGCCGCATCGTGGACATTCGGGCGTCGTGCCACCGAGCCCCCACGTCTTTGCAGGGCTAGCCGCGCTGGCGCCGAGCGCGGCCCCGTAACGCGTTCCAGTGGCTGTCTGTTTCAATGAGTTGATCCCTCCCGTTGAAACAACCCCAGTCGAGTAGGGCTTGAGTGGCGACACTGGGCGATCATTTGGGGTGGATTCCGTGCGTTCCATAGCTCTGGGAACGCTTGAGGTAGACTTGGATGGACTGAGTGGTACCGTGCGCGGAAGCCGATTTTCACCGACACGTTTGGTGTTGGTGATGTCGCCTTCAAACGATAAACGCTCCTCAACGATATCTTGAACTTCGTCTTCTTCTGCGGTATCGTTTCCCTCCG
>JBBPQQ010000468.1:0-11930 GCA_038092595.1 Boletus subdepauperatus
GGAGATAACTTTGCTCTCGTCCTCGCCCTCATCCATCCTCCCCAAGCGTGCACAAGCGATCACTGCGCATTGTGCTGTTGACCCTGCGTACCCCCATCCTCGTCCTCACCCTCACCCTATTCTCGCCCCTGCCCTCCCTCCTCGAGCGTGCAGGGGTGACAGCACGTTGTCTCATCCTGATCCTCTCCCTCTCCTGGCACACCCTTACCCTCCCGTGACAGGAATAATATGTCAGTAAAGCGCACAAGAGGTATGAGTCGGATTGTCTGCGCATCAATTCCTACATGGCGCAATTGATGCTCACGCAAGGCAAGGATCTCAAAAAGCTTCATCTCAAGTTGGGGCATGCACAACGGATGACGAGGTGGGCGGATCATGCATGGACCAGCCGTCAGGCAAAAAACTAATACTGATGCACCCCCGGTATCATCTACCTAGATCACCATATGACCCGCTGGCTTTGTCCATTTCATGCAGAGAACGACATGATCACGCTGGAGTGGGTGCTGGTGGTAGCGGTCACATGGTATTGACATCGAGTAGATGCTTCGTGTTCTACCATAGTATTTACCCGTGCAGATCTCTAACGGTACTCCATGTCGCCCTCCCCTGACCTGGAATTGATATGAGATCAAGCAAATCAGTGTCTGTCACCAATAGTACACCATGTCCCCCCCCAACTTGAACCTCATCAGGAAACCTTTTAAGGGCAGATATGCCTAGTTATATGTGATCAAGTAGCTATCAGTCTGGTATAAGATGCTAAAGGTATATATAGCATGATCATTGTTAAATCATAATATCGATGCATAGATAATCATAGATAACCTTTGATAGCCATTTTGTCACTGATCATTTGAATGTAAGTCAGATATAGCCTAGATAATCCTATGTAATAATGACAAGGAAATGGTCTACCCTTGTTATGTATATCATTGATGATCATTGGTAGTTCCAATAGAGGTGTGGGAAAATGTTCCAAGTACATACTGTTATGTTATGCGAACTTGTGCTTTTTTCTATTTGTAACTGGCCGAAGGTGTGAGAAAAAATTTGTAAGCACTATATAGTATATGTTATATAGAGTTGTTGCCTTCTTAGCATATTTTATGTAGTCTTGTTCTTTTTTACTTGTGACTGCCCGGAGGTGTGGGAAAAAATTTGTAAGCATTGCATGGTGCATGAAGACTTATTCGTTTTGTGCTAGGAATTGGCCGGAGGTGTGGGAAGAAATTTATAAGCATTGCATAGCACATGTTGAGTGAACTTGTTCATTTTGCATTGTCACTGACCGAAGGTGTGGGGAAAAAATCACTAAGCACTGCACAGCAAAGTTATGTAGACTTGTTCATGTTCAGCCACAAGTATGGGAAAATATTTGTAAGAATTGTATAGCACATAGTATATAAACCCACCCTCTTTCTCTTTTCTCTTTCTTCACTCTTGTCCTTGGGTTCTATCTCAGGTCAAGAGTCACTCTAGTCTCTAGAGGTTGTACATAAGCAGGTAAGCTTACAGTATATTGTGTGAATCCTGTTGTAAGTCTTTCCTATTTTTATTTCGCTTTTTTCTGCTTTTTAGTAGATAGAATGGTGGTTTACCTTGAGAGTCACTGGTAAGTGTGTTTTATTTTCGCTTTTTTATGAGTTTTAGTAGGTACAATGGTAATTTACTTAGCTGGTAGTCTATTGTGAATCAAATGGTGTGTTATTCTATTCATTATGATTAAGAAGTGATTACTTTGTATTGTATAATGGAATTTCTTTTGTGTTCATTTTATTTTGGTATCTCAATGATCTCAATGATAATGCTAGATAATACCAGATAATGGCTGATATTCTATGAAAGTAAGATACAACTGACCATACACATACATGTGTTATTGTACTGATCACCTTAGCCAAGTTGCTATAGATTATATGGATGATCTACATAGTCATATAGATATATATTATCCATTTCAGAATAATGGCATTTTTGACCAATGCTAGCAACGCTCTCAGGGATTATATAGTATGATCAATGTGTATATCATTATGATATATTGTATAAGGATTTGCAGGGTAGTTAAAGTCATATATGAGATTAGCTTTTCATTAAAATTTTCCTGATGCAGCAGCGTTGTGTTGGTTATGATGTTGGAGGATGTGCGGGTTGTCAATTGCCTCCCAGTCCACATCATACGCTGCTGGATCATCGACCCCTTCCTCAGACTCCTCCGATACAGCTTCAAATCCTCAGAATCCATTCTCAAGCATCCCGAAAAACAACATATCCCTGGGGCTGCGTTGGCGCTGATCACGGACCGTCATAACGTGACTATTCCAGGATTCCGCCCACTCCAAAACATCTGTGTTGATGGCATCGAGGAACAGGTGGTGAAGGAGCCACAAATGGCCCTCCACGTCAGGGTTAAGGCCATGACGATGCTCAAGATCCTGAAAAAATTGTTTCCACTTGTATCTGACTCCAGTGGTAAGGTCTCGCCACAACCGTTCAATACGGATGTTGTGCACGCTCCTGGACAGATGCGATATGGATATAGGTGAGCTTTGAGCTTATAGGAAGAATTTAAAGTGCCTTACCGGCCCCAGATGTAAGAACCATGCCCCAAACCTCTCGCCTCCTCCATATATGCAGCGACAAGTAAGTTCTCAGTCCCATGATCGCCATGAACCCTACTAGGTAAACCATGCTCTTTGATAATATCGAGAAAGAGATTAAGTACAGTTTCAGATTGGTTATTATTACTTGTGCGAATGCCAGTGACAAAACAGGAGCAGCCGTCAATGAAGGCATGGAACACAATCCGCCAGCGTATGAGGCCTGGAATTAGTGCGATCAATGTAGTATCTTCACCAAATCCATCATAATTTGCCATACCATGTTGTCCGTCATGGTGCCATAATGAATTGGGGCCTGGAACATTATAAACTCGCCTTTGAATGCGTCGTGGCCCAAAAGCGCCAGTAGGCGGTCCATGAACACGAATATACGATTCCTCTAGCCTCCGCCGAGGCACTCGATGACCGAGATACTTCAAATGACCGTCGATCATCCGCCGCCCAAAAACAGGAAATACCTCAAGGATTTGCCGTGTTATCTCGTCGAGTTGTTCATCAGTAAGCCCTGATTGATCTCGTGAAGCTGTGGTGTAGAGCCGTACTGTATTTCCATCCTCATCTGTGTAGTTCACGTAAACAGGCTCTCCAGGCTGTACAAATTGGTGCTCGAGTGCACAACGACGGACGGTACGTGGTGCACAACCAAACAATCTTGCAAGCTCGGATGGTCCCCGCAGGCTTACTGCTGTTTCCAGTAGGTCTGGATCAATATGAACCCGGGGACGTCCACGTTGCCCTGTATGGACAATCTCTGTGAGGGTTGGTGGGGGCACATCAGGAGGGTCAACGGATGCTGTAGCGGCCTCGTCAAGGCAACAAAGCATCTCTGCAATGCTGCTCTGAACCACAGAGAGCTTGCCAGAGGGGACAATCTGGGTATGCTGCGAAGGGTCACTCAATGCTAGGTGCGTGCCAGATGACAAGGAAACAAACCTGATTGATAACTCCAAGAAGCCGGTGACATTCGAGCTGCACTTGTTGAAGCCTGGCATGGTCACCTAGCTGAGTGCGCAGTGACAACATCACATGCCGCCCGAGCTCAATAAATGCCTGTCGGATGGTGTCAAGGGGTAGTGGGACGAGCGGTGAAGTCATTGCTAGGTTGTCACCTCACCCCTTCGCATTGTGGTTTTTATTATCGGCGCTATCCACTAGTCCAAATCTGCCTGTGGCAAGGAGATCTCAACACCATGTATCGTGAGTTGAGACTCAGGCTGCGCTCCTCGTGTCGGCTGATATACCAGAGAAGTTCCCTTCTGGAGTGATGCATATGCTTCAGTGGATCCTTGCCGGACGATAGAATTACTCCTAGCACCCTGAAAAGTGAGTCTATGTACGTATTCTTCATTGTTTCTACCATTTTCGAGGCCGCTTGTCCACTGTGACCACTCAATCCATGCTGCAGCCACCCTTGTCTGTAATGCTGCACCTTATTCTTGCAGTGAGTCACAACCATCTCGTTTTACGGGGGGGAAGAGGGGGACAGAGCCACTAGGCTACTGCATCGTCTCACCAAAGATGTCACTGGATTTAGGTTGGTCTGGGGGGTGTGTCTCCGGGGAGAGTGCATATCTCACTCCACAGGTCCACTACACATTTCCCCTTCCATGGGACTTTCTTCAAGCTCCCCACTCGTTCCTCACCGTCCACGTCCCTGTCCGCACTACCGCGATGGCTTTTCGCGCACCATGTCCCTCTACCACGCCGACGGCATCCAACTCGGTGTTCCCCTCGCCTCCGTCGCAGCAAAGCTCAGAGTCTACTTTTCTCATTGTGAAGTCTTTCCCGTCACCGTCACTCCTCCCCATCTCCCGAGAACCCGTGCCCACGCCTTCCAGCTTGGCCTCCACATGGTCGGCCCCACACAAGAGGACGTCCAGGAGCTCAACGAGCACAAGGCCATCGAGTTCGTGGCCAAATCAACTTGGGAATAGTGGAATGACATCAAGGACTACGACACCCTCAGTTCAGAGGCGCGCTCCAGACTCGCCCCGAGTGCCCGATGGGACGATGACTGGAATGCCTCGCTGTCTTTACTTCTATTTTTCTCAAGCACATGCACTACACCCCTGGCCTCCTCAGCGGTCTTTGGCAAGACCGGATGCTGGTGCGTAACACGCCCTCCAGCTTCTCCCTGACGATGCCCTCTATGCAAACATTATGCAAACACCTCAGGTGCCCCCGTCGTTCAGCGAGCAGTCCATTGGTCCCACTGCTGCACCCGTATTCATGCGTCTTCGCGAATACCGTTGCATGGATGTCGAACCAAACAAACATGCTCCCTCAGGCGGCATCCAAAATGCATGGTTCCACAGCTCGACGCGATTCCATGAGCTTACGGTGTGTATTTCAACCATATGAACCCGACGACGTGTGGTATCTCGCAGCGCTCGATGAGGTCTTGGCAGACGAGAGTAGTATGTATTCCGCTTTTCTTTGACAGTGTTTTCTTTTCAGCCAGCTTGCGGGCCATGTCGCCAGTGCTAGATCACTTTCATCTTATCGACGGCCCATCGTATCGACCAAAATTATTGCAACATACTTGAACGAGTACAATACATGCAGTAGTTTGTCAAGATTAGTACAAGTTATTTTGCTAGTTCGTACAGGGCAACTGCTACAGGATTAGCGAGGTCAACATAACAGTGGCACGAAATGTGGATATACATCAGGGTTGCAGTCCAAGTTGCTTTCTAACAGTGCATTGAAATGGCAGTGAGTGAGTGGGGAGTTAGAGGGAAACTGATCGGGACTCGATGGTATCAAAGTGTCAACAAAAAAGGCAACAGAGAGAGAAGTACTTATGCAGTGTTGAAGTCGTGCGCTCCTCCGGAACGCATGAGTGATGCATGAATCCATACATCGAACGCGGTTACAACCATTCCATCATCATCGTGTGGCAGTGGCTCCATAACATACGCGAGAGAAGTTTTGTTCAGGGCCACCTGAACCTGACGAATACACGTTTGTGCATAGAGCGGAATCGGGAGCGGCTAAATGCGGGGGGGATCTAACATGAACACGCTCCACAGCCCAGATAGTAATCACGCATACCTGCCAATCCGCACCAGCATTTTCGGGGATACAGTGTAGGTGTTCGGGAGGAAGGTCGTTGAGGAAGATGACCTATTGTCACGAGTCAAACCATGATTGTGTTCACATATGGAGGCTATGTGTTTACCTTGACGTTCCAAACACCCGCCGGCATAAGCTCCAAGCCTGTAGCAAAGCGTAAGAATAGGCGTGATCGCAACACCTTGTCGTCATGGAAACGATATCCCTCAGGCTCCGAGTCGAACCGAAGTTGTGCAGTGACAGCTGGGTGCTGTGGGTGTCCCTGTCCTCGCAAATAGCGGTAGAACTTGTGAGTGAATAGCGTTTCGATTTCGTCAGTGATCGAAACAGCTTGTGAATCATGATCTTGAGGATACATAATATCTTGATCTTCAGCGCTAATGAACTTTAGGTTGGAAAGGAGGTCGTCAGGTTCTCGAATAGAGCGGTTGTATATGGCAGGGATGATTGTCTTGTAGCGGTCATCCTTTAGGAGCGTCTGTTGTGCATCTTCATAAGTACAGCGCCATGCATAACAGCGGAACGTACATCAGCAAGGTTGAGAGTGCTGGAAACCCTGATCTTGAAGCCTTGGACGAAACTTGTGAGGCCGGGAGACTCGGAGACGTTTGGGTCCGTACTACCAAACAGGATGGCAGAGTAGAATGCCTTTGTCACGAGGTTCCATGCCACTTGATCCAGACCTGCAAACTCAGCCAGCTATTGTAGTGTCATGAGAATGTGCATGCTCCAAAGTGGGAAGGACTCACGTTCGTGTCAAGATGCTCGATGACGAGTGACGCCAAGGTCGAACCAGGTGCAAGGTTGATAGTACGACTGTCATAGTGGACAGGCCATTGACGTAGGATAGAGGCGCAGTCAGGCAAGACTTGGTCGATTAACCAAAGGTCCGTTAATGCCGCCCATCCCCCAATGGCAAACAAGGGAAGGACGGGGGAGAACGGCTCAGGACCCTGGCCAGTAATGAAGATATACGCAGCGGAAATCCATCTGAGGGCTTGGAAGTCGTTCCAGCGCTGAGGACTGTTGACGATAGAGGAAAGATTGAGATGTCTAAACCCAGTCTTCATGTCGCAGTCCCCGCGACACAGTTTAAGATCATTGGTAGAGAACTCAATGACTCTATCGAGTATGGCGCGCTCAACACCAACACCAATACCGCTGCCGCTGAAATAAAGAACTATGATCACTGCACAGTTCAACCCCAAAAATGTAACGTACATGTTCCAAACACGACACGAATGGAAAATGTTGTTCAAGTCGAAAGATTGGTCAATATCCACCATTGGAGGTAGGACGGCCTGCCGGTCATTGAGTTTTCCACGAACCCATTTGATAAATGCTTCGGCAGCAACATCAACGTCGGGTGCTGTGACATGGAGACGCGTGATGATGTTGCCTATAACGCTACGTCCGAGTGGAGGAAGGACCTCCCCAGAGGAGGTGATGGGTTCCCATAAGTCTCTACCAACTTCGTGTTTCCAGGACGCGAGAAGAGCCGCTCCATTTGTTAAGGCAGCGCCAGGTGGAGGATGAGTATGAATAAGCTGATCAAATCGGGGAACTGGTTGTGGATAGCCGGGAATCGCTGGAGTGGTAATGGGTGATCCGGCTGGGAGTGGAATGTTGGGGATTCGTGCAGAACCTTCAACAGAGTTCTGCAAAGCGAGTGGTATGTCAGGAAGCTCTGAGTTATGGATGGTTTCATGATTGACAGCGTGGGATGCGTGTGATTGTGGCTAGATGGGTAAAATTAAGCCATCGACAAGGGTGTAGAAAGTCGGACATACCGTGACTGTTGGACACTGTGGAAGGCACATCATCAAGTCCACAGATTCAAGACGATCTTCGGATGTGAAACCATCCATCACGCGTTGGGCAAGGCAAAAATGTCTTCCGGGGGACACTGACAGATTCACAGGAAGCGGTCCTGTGATATTGGCAAGTGTGGGACCTTTTATGTGACAGACATGAGTTAGGGTGCGGAAAAGGATCATGCGACTCACATAGCCATAAAAGCGGATTTTGACCGCGTGGGTTCGGGACTTTAGCTGCAATGTCCTTGAGAAACTTGATGGTGATGAGACGGCCGGGGTGTTCAACCAGCTTAAGTTTTCGAGCGCCGTTTCGATTGTTACCAGGAACAGTAAACTGATAACCTTCTTCGGTGTATTCACGGTCGCCAGGGGCAACGAAAGCAGTGGGATATCGCTGAAGATGTAACTCGTGTTGTTCAAGATAGGAAAAGAGTTGGTCACCGACTTGTGGCCAGACTGGCTGTGTCTCATCAGTCACGGTCACAGTCACTGAGAGAGAGAGATGGTGCTCAGACAGCTGGCGCTGGAGTCGAGGGACCTTTGCAGAGTATAGGTAGAACGTGCCATGAAACAGGTCATGGGCTTCACTTGAAGTGTAGAACAACTAAAACACGTGGTCAACAATATGCAAGAGAAGGAGAGTAAGCTCGCCTACACTATATGGAATGATGAGAATGTCGAAAATTTGAACAAGTGGGCCTGTGCTCGTAAAGGCGGCATGACTACTGGACATGGCCCTAAGGCTCGAGCGAGGTGCCCGACCAGTCCCAGCGATGCGCCGATTTGGAGCAGCCTGAGACATGCTGAAGGGCCCAGATGTGACCCCTAGACCCCGCTGAGTAGAGTAGTGGGCGACACGCCGATCGTTTGTTGACACTTGTGTAGTTGCGTCCACTGCATGGCCACGTTGGGTACCCTGCCACGGAGTCGCAGGTGGCATGGATGGGGTAACCATCGTTGGCGTTTGGCCGGAGGGGCCAACACCAGCAGGAAAGGTCGGAGACTGCAGAGGGGAGGAGGTGAGTGGCATACTACTGGTAGGCCCGGGGGCTGCTGGCGCGGAAAGTGCATGTGCAAGCCACGACTCGCCACAGATTCCAGTGGGAGTTCAAGCAAAGCATAAACTCTGGGGATTAAGTGGTATATTTAATGTCTATAATCGAGCAAGGGAGTCAATAAGTTTGACATATGAGCAGCTGTGACTCAAACAAAGTGCCTACATAGGTGAATTGAGGGCAGCCGGTCTCGCTGCAGCCAGCTTTGGGAGGTAGAATTATGGCGGGCTGTGGAGTGGGAGACTCGTGTTCATTGTATGGATGCGAACAAAGGCAAATGAGAGAATCAGGAGGCGTCTGAAAAGAGCGTCGTCGTCAAGCGTCAACATACCAGAACAGCCTGAGGGACTCACGTTCGGAGGACATGCACTAACAAATACAGCGCAATTATACATACACAGACCTGTGCAATGGAGGCGAGGTGTTACAGACATTTCTAAGGGCTTGAAAAAGAGGTGATGACACTGGTGTGAAAAGCGATGACTGTAACAGCATGGATGGAGAGAGACAAAGAAGAGAGAGCACGAGAGAGACTTTTGACCCCCTGCATGGGGTTCTATGAAATGTGAAAGGGTGAGCATTGAGCTCGTCAACTGTCAACGATTTGATGCCCTGAGGGCTCGGTATCTGTTGGCAAGTCGGAGGGACTCCTGGACTGGATAGGTTACTCGTGATGAGCAAGAACTGAGTACTAGTAGGGCCTGGGCGAGCAATGCTGAAACTTCAAGCGGTGCAACTACTACTACTCCTACACGCTAACACGACTTGGAGTTGCTGATCCTTATCTTGTTGATCATATTGACAGGCTTCGACAGGACTAACTTTGATCCGAGATTATATAAATCACGTGACTACCCCGGCATCTCTGATCCGATTTTCCATTCTTCGTGATTCCAAATTTGTTTGTTATGATGTGAAAACAGGATCTTTGATTTGATTTTTGTTCGTCCAAGCTTTTCTATTGGTTCATCTTGCAAAATATTTTGATCATAATGCAAAAACAATGCAACAAAAACCAGATTCTTTATTTTTGTCCAGTCCGGCCCCTCATACATCAGCAAAAATGCCAAAGTCTACACTGGCCTATGTAGCATACATAACACTGGTTGCACCCATCAACATCCCCCTGTAACATAGTATGATGTAACATACATAATTTCTATGGTGACTACAGTAGCACCATATGACATAAGGGTCAACATACACAACACGTCGACATAGCTCACTGTAGTCTGTCGTAGTGAATCACCATTTACTTCCATATGATCCGCCATCCATGGTAGGCATCAGTCGAACTGGATGAAAGGGCCAAAAACATTTTATTTAACAATGTAGATAAGGCATTGTAACCTCAGGCCGTAGGTACCCGTACTCAACGTTGTTAGTATCCAATCAAAAACTTGCCGCCGGCTCAGTTTTTGACTCTTCGCCACACTCGCCCGCCCTCCGAATCACCAGCGGGGAACAGGTCAACTTCCCTGTTGTCTACTTGCCAGTGCTCATGAGCAGTGGGGATGAGGGGCACAGTTGGGCATGCTGGTCAGTGCATAAACGACGAGTGGCGGGGTGGATGACACTCGCCTGGAAGCGATCATGCTGGTGGGGTGCACGAGCGGTGTGGTACGCAGTTGCACGTGGTTCATCCGGGGGAAGGGTGGTGCGCTACCGAAGGCGCGCGAGCGGCGAGCGGTGGGGTGGACAGTGCTCATCCAGTTGTGCTGGCCACAGAGGCAGACGTGCTGGTTAGTGCATAAGTGACGAGCGGTGGGGTGGATGACACTCACCTGGAAGTGATCATGCTGGTGGGGTGCACGAGCGGTGGGGTACGTAGTTGCACATGGTTCGTCTGGGGGAAGGGTGTAAGCGACGAGCGGTGGAGTGGATGATACTCGCCTGGAAGTGATTGTGTTGGTGGGTGCACCGTGCACGAGCGGTGTGGTGCGCAGTTGCATGTAGTCGTGCTTGTGGAAATTCAGGTTGGCTTTTCGTCTGGGGGAAGGGGCGACCTTGATCGGATTATCGACTGCATCCGTCCAAGAGATAGACGGGAGGATGGAGGAAACATGGCAGGTGGGAACACACATAAAGTGGAGAGGAAGAGGACGGTGTGTGAGCGACGTGCGAAGTTCAACATCGTCACGTGTTACTTTAGGGTGGGCCCAAATCCCCTTCACATTCCGTGTTTCTCTCATCCCCTTCGCTTACGAAACTCTCAGGCCTTACCCCCAGCCCCCCCACGGCGCCTCTACCATGGCTACCGCCTCTCACGGTTGTCCCTACACCATCCGACGATGGCATTCCCTCTCCCTGCCGTCTGCAACCTCAGCGGTGGCGAGGTCTCGTCTGATGCGGCCTCACCGGCACCCACTCTCCCTCGTCGGTCCACAGCGTTCCATACGCTTCCGTCCCCCCGTTCTCATCGCTTCAACCCCATCGCTGCTCCCGCTACTCGTTCGGCGCACTGGGAAGTTCAATAAGGACAAGACTTCGCCCTCGTCCTCTCCCTCATCCATCCTCCCCGAGCGTGCAGGAGCGACGGCAGCGGATTTTTCTTTTTGAACCGGTCAAACGTTTGTACCGGCGACGATGCGATGGGAGAGGACACTGGATGGATAGCGCAACGAGCAGCGCACGCTGCGGGTCGAAACGACTCGAAATACTGTTCCTATTAATATATGTATTACATTGTCAATCGTGCTGGTAGTCAACATTGATTAATTCGATTTTTGGCATTGTGTATGTAGACGACATTGTAAAGGCAGGAGACTACTGTAGTCGATGTAGGCTACGGTAGGAATATGAATGGGCATCACTGACGACATGTGACGACATTGGCTATGTAATGATAGCATGCGCTATGGCGACTTTTCCTTTTTCCTGATGTAGTACACTTGCCAGGATGTAAGCGTCCCTGCCCTCCATCACCTCTCGCACTTTGGTTGAACGTAAGAGGCAAGGGTTACTGCTGGGCTATGCCTAAATCCCGGATACGACATCAGAATGGGCCAGAACGAAACATACCCCACCATGACCAGACACAAGGGCGAGAAAACGTCGCCAATCTAGGACAAAAAGCACAGGCTATCTTATCTATAAGAGCATGCAGGGCCGTGGATGCAGCGCATGTGTTGGACCTTGCAACATTGTCAGAAACACCGTATGGTTCAATTTTGTGTCGGGATTCAAAAAGCAGTTGCACCGGGAACTTCGGACTACATTACATAACATCCAGCGGGCCACATCCGTGGCAACCCCCGATACGGGGATAACGCCCAGGCATCACGTGCAGAGCTCAGCACCCACTCACCTGCCGCCCATGGCACGTGGAGTGACTTGCAGACACCTCTCCATGTCAGGTA
>JBBPQQ010000469.1:0-11925 GCA_038092595.1 Boletus subdepauperatus
GGAAAGTTTCCTGATTTAGCGCGTGTCGAATCATGTTATACTCGTCCCTGTGTGCAGGGAAAAATTCGCCTCTCCACGCCCATTCTAGCCTTCTGTCGCACTGCTTCTTCGGCCGGTTGTAGTCGCACACCGCGCACACCGACTCGTCAACCATAGAGTCTGGTTGTAGCCGATTCGATAACATAATGTTGGGGTACATAGCGGCAACGTCCAGGTGGTAAATCAGTGGGTTGTCTGTCCGCCTTGGGTTATCTCGCATGAGCTCGAGAGCGGATTGAATCTGAGACTTGACTTCGTCGTAGTTGGTGACGTTGTCTAAAGATTGGTTTGACTCCTCTACAATGTGGAACGTCAGCGCGGCATCAAGATCGTCGATCAGCTGAGTGCCGGTATTTAGCATGGGCAAGTTCATGCGAAGAATACCACAGACCTGTTGAACGGCTCCAGGGACGATCTTAAAATCCGTAGAGATATCACTGCGGAAAACACCAGCTTCTAATGCTTCAACATGGCCTCCGACATAAGTTTCGGAGGCGAGCAAATGGCCTTCGAACATGCTTAGATGAGCATCTTCATGTCTGTTGGGCATGATGATGTGTCCTCGGTACGCTTCCACCTGAGTCGATGCGTGAGTGCGGAGGTCCCAACGTTATTCTCAGGTCTACACACCATCAACAATGTCTCACAAAGCGTTCCACTTCCCTTTCGCAAGACCTCGTCTGGACACAACGGGATGATGTTGCACAGCGAGAAGATGAACGGATGTACATATTTCATGTAGAGATAATAAGTCGCCACGGCATCGGAGACAGAGTACTGGGCAAGGACTTGCGGCTGTTCCATGGCATATCTGACGAGTGATTGTCAGCGTGAATGTTTAAAAGAGCTTGATCAACGTACGGCGTCATTAGTTCGGGATCCAACTCGATTGGGCTATACCCCAACTTTGCCGCCGTGACCGCCTTCAGGCCCTGACTACCTTGCGGCAGATACGAGTCGCGCTTGACCCATCGGAAGCAGTCCATATGGACACAACAGCGACTCTTGAACTCGTCCTCCGAATCCTTTGCGAAGCCAGTCTCGAGGAACATGTCGATACCGTTGGCCGCCGCTCTTGCGCAGAGAAATGGAAAGTCGAAGAAATCACCGTTAAATGTGGCTATGACCGTAGGCTTCACGTCCTGGATGTGTTGGAAAAACTTCGTGATCGTCGCAGCCTATACAAATCGGCACCAGTCAATAAATGTAATCCGATGTGCAAGAACAAGAACGACGTACCTCGTCCTTCTCGTTGTATACGATAAACGGCCCTTCGTACCCTTCCTTGGGGGTATACTCGAAGTTCTCGATATCCTCACTCACGATTTCGCGATTCGTGATAAGGTACCCCTGACCATCAACCATGTACGAAATCATCATCACCTGGTCAATCGCCTGGTCAGGAAACTTGAGCGGTGCCTTCGTCGTCTCGATATCATACGCCATGACGACAGGGTCCGCACGCTTGACACGCTCTGGGATCTGCGCAAAGCTGGGTTGCCCAGCATTAAATGTTACAGCATACCACAACCCAACACGCAGTTCGTTGTCGATGGCCACCCGCAGGTAATAGGGCACGTCGAATTCCCGAATATCGACGATGCACTCGCGAGGATCCCTTTCCTTGTAGCTGCCACCGTTGATACTGCCACCGATTTCCGCCCATTCGCCCTCAAGTTCCAAGTTCGTGCTGGGACCTGCCGTGGCATTGACGACATCCGCGTAGGCATCGACAGCCCCCCGTTTGGCACCGTTTTCAAGCGCGAGTGGAGCTATGTCGCGTCTGACGGTAAGGAGATCTGAGACGTTTCTAAAACATAGCTGAAGGTAAAGCCTCCGGTGTCCCATCAAATGATTCGGCAACTTGAGATCTTCCTTTCGGTCACGTACAATCTTGCAGATGACGCCTTCGTACCGCTTCATGAGCCATTCCTCCACGCTCGCCTCCGAGCCACTCTAAATCCACAATTTCATCAACACACCCATGAAAAAAAACACGACAAACACCCACCTTGCACGCAATGCAAAAGTACGGCTCGTATTGCATCGTGCACTTGAACGACCCGCCGTCGTCCTGTATGAAGTAGAAATCCACCGCAGCCTTTCCTCCAGGATACTCCGGGTCCTTGACCAGCGTCGGGTGCATATTGATGAGCCAGCCCTCTCTCCGTCCGCCCTCCTGCAGCCGCGCGAACCCAAGTTTCTCGTCGGTCTCGTCGCTTAACCGGACTTGCTCGAATCGCTCGGCGAGCTGGGTGCCATCGTCTTCGCGTTGCGGGGCTGGTCCTTCTCCTGGCGCGTTTCCGTTCGATGCGCCGCCACGTCCACCTCTTCCTCTACCACGACCCCCGCGATAATATGTGCCTCCTCGATATCCGGCGCGTCCTCCGCGTCCTCCGCGCCCGCGACCATTTGATGTCAACCCGAAAGTGCCCCCACGAGCCATGATGGAAAGAGTTGAAGGTAGAGAACAGACTCGCGCGTTGTAACAATTTGATCGCACGTGATGTGACATACACGACTCGTCACGTCATTGTTATGTCACAGTCAACCTGGCACAAGCGCTTGTGCGACGTGCGTCATCATGCATAATGCTGAACTTGGTGGGCAATAAAATTGTACTTAGAAGGAGTGGAACCATTGCCAACAACCCGATACCACTGCTTCATCGTGTGTTCAAGTATTCACTTCCTGTCGTGATAAAACAGTACCGAGGACCATTTAGTCGGACGAACTTCCGAACTACCCCACATTGAAAATCCTAAAACACCCAATAGGCGTTCTTCCTTCCGAACAGCAAGATGGGTATAGGGAAAAAATAAGCTGGGGTATCTCATAAAAATACGCAGTACGCACAACTTAACCACGAAACGCTTCTCTTGCAGCAAGAAAGGAGTCAACCGAGATGAAAATCCGTAACCAGTACCGGAAAAAAAAACATGAGATAGGATGCAAAGGAGGAAAGAAACGATGCAGTATGGGGATAGAATGCGTGAGGGACCACAAGCGGTCGATAGCAGTGTAAATGGTAGAGCGGAGGAAGGCCAAGAAGAAAACCCCGGGAAAAGAAAGCTGGACAGAACACCATGCATGTCAACCACGCAGCGCGCAAAAAGTCTATGATGCTCGACAACACGAAATGCAGAACAACCACGACCATAAACCGGATAAGCCAACAGCGCATACCTCTCCCCACCTTACTCTTCTTCGTCTTCGTCTTCTTCTTGGATCGCATGCTTGAAAGCAGGACCTCGCACCCCCGGTAGCTGCCATCGTCCACCCCTCGCTTCCGGCGCTTCGAGCGCCGTCTCACCTTGTCCAGGTGCAGGCGAAGACCTCCCAACCGGTGAATGGCCTCCTCTCTGTCTCCCCACAACGCCAGCAGCAGAACTCGCACGGGCCTTCCCTGCTCTCGTGTGACTACCGTGATTCCTCGGGGTTGGCGACATGACTAGTGAGATTGGGGAGTCCAATGTCAAATACGATGAACTCGCACTCGAACTCGTCGTTGCGCCCCCAGGCATCTGCCCCAGTCCCCCCGCAAACTCGTGTACATCCTCATCTTCGTCCACCCAGTCGCTCTCATCTCCCATGCTCAGGCTTTGTCGTCCCCCACTGAACACGTCCCTGATATCTGGCGCCGGCGAGATCGCGAGAACTTCGACAGGGAGATGAGTGCTCCGGCTCTGCCAGCCAGGAGGTTCATGTCCCCAGCTCTTCTTCCACGACGTGCGCCCTAAGTAACCAGAGGTATGCGGGCTCGTGAATGGTGTGGGACGCTTCTGAGCGATAAACGTGCCTGCAACGCGCCTGGGAGTGCTGTCGTCTAATGACTGTCTGGAAGGGTATCCCTTGAATGGGGAGCCCGTCCGTGTGGCTTCACCCTCTGAAGCTTCGTAGAATGACGTGGGTCGCGAGGATGCGAGGGAATGTACCGAGGAAGTGGCCGAGTTCGAACGGCGATGCAGGGGGCGGGAACCTCCAACTGCACTCTGAATATGCCGTACGACACGCGTAGAGGAGGAAGAGCCCGCCCTACGATGGTGGTATTTGGGTAGTGGCGACGAGGTGCGGTAGTACGCTGACCCATTTGATCCCGTGGACGGGGATTTACGATGCCGAGGAACACCACCGAGGGTAAAGCTATGTACAGACGATGGTCGTGAGGAGTGATCACCCCTCTCAGATATGGGTGTCTCCGCGCCAAAAGACTGGACGGAAGGGATCTGATCAAGGGTATGTGGCTGCTCAACAATGAAGATCTGGCCCGAATTCCCAGACGACCTGCGGGAATTGACGCTACTAGATCGACGAGATGAAGCGGAGTGACGTTTGACACGGCGACCCCGCCCGCCTCCACTCGTGCGGCGTTTGACAGCATTCTTATTGGAAGGGGACATGGACGAAGGGGGCGGAACAACCATGGATCGGGAATACTGCAACCCACGGGTACTGCCCTGTGGCAGCGGTTGCACAGACTCCTTCCGTTTACCCTTCCTATCCTCTTGGAACCAGAGGCGAAACGCGGACAGCAAGCTCGCGCGATTCCTGTTAGGAGCGATAACCCTTCCTCCATTCTCGGTGTAATTCGGAAGTGAATTCAACGTGTCGCCTGGAGAATTCGCAGGGGTTGGCGCGTATCCGTTGGGTGGCGAGCTTCGCCCGCCCGCGATTACCCATGGTGACCCGGGTATAGCGGGTAAGTCGGGAGGAGGTGAGGAAGATGGGGGTACCGCATCCTTTGCCTTCGCCGGTGGTGACTTGGTCAATTTAGACGAGCCGCCACTGCCATGCGAACTACGGGGATCATCCCCAGCTTGCGTCTTTTCATTCTCCCGTGGCTTCTCCTTCTCTCGCTGGCCTTCGCGTTGATCTTTGATGACCGCTTCCGTAGACTTCTTGCGAACAAGACCGGCAGCTTCGAGGGCCGTTGTCGCTCGTTGCATGATGCTGACGCTTCCTGAGCGAACCTTGCCTTCCCTCTTCAACTTAAGAAGTAAATCTTTATCCTTGTTCTCTATTCCCTTATAGCTCCCACTCGGCGTAGATTGATTCGAGCGTACAGAAGACTCGTTTGTAGTCGGCGAAGGCGACAGGAAAGGTGACTTTGCACGGGGAGGGGTGGTCGGACGCGCAGCCGAAGTAACCGTTGGGGTAGGCGGTACAAGGGCGAACGCCGGAGGGGAAGACACAGGAGAAGGTTCATCAGTTTGTACTGCGATGCCACGTTTGTTTCTCTTCCGAGACCCAGTGGGTCGCTCTCCTTCCTTCTCTTTGCGCCGCTTGGATGTTGAGCCCTCCACAACTTGTTCAATGACAGGGTCGGGAGAGGCAGGTCGAACCTCGCCAAGAATCTGCTTCTCATGTTTACGCATCAACATCCACCAGAGCGCTCCAGTCGAGTCACATGCATCCGAGATAACTGAATGCACAATCTGGGCGGTGTCAAGGCCCATCAAACTCAGGGCGTTTAGTAACTCGCGCTCAGCGGGGGTGGAAAAAATGATCGGAGCCGGTGTGCTGAGAAGGCTCGCAAAGTCCTGCGGAGGAAGGGGTGCGAGGGGTTTATCACGTTGCGGTGAGCCGTTCCCATCGGAAAGCGTCGACGACACGGAACGGCGTTTCGTGCGAGCAGGTGTACGAGTCGGATGTGGTGGAATCCGCATAGGGTTTGACGGGGTGACAGATGGCGTCATCTCCTCCACACTATCTTTATGCCCCTCCTCTTCGATTACAGTCTCAGGCTGCCGCATCTTTGTTTCTTTGGACCCTCGGTCTACTTTGGTAATCGTGCTTTGGCTCAGATTAGAATGGATTTGGATCGGAGCACAATTGGAAGAATCTTGGAACGGATCGGAAGCATTATCATCGGGAGATGTAGGTGGGTGCGGTAAAGGTTCGGAGGAAGCAGAGAGGAAAGTCATTTCTGAAGAAGTCGCCGATGACATTAATTGTTCTGTATCGTGCGTTCTTGCTTCGTTCGCAATGGGCTTCACGCTCAATGGGAAGGCAGCGCGGGCAGGCGATGGTGACGCAGGGACGTCGTCCTCGGGGTCCGGAGCAGTAGAAACGGCAGCAGTACGCAAGGTGAACCAAGGGGATGCCAGAATTTGAGGGATTGTCAAGCGTTTCGACGGATCGGTCTGTAAAATATCCCGAAGTAGGTCACGAGCGCCTAAGGGAGACAGTAAACATCCTTAATTCAAGGAAGCAACACAAGTATCGAACCTCTGGACAACCACTCAGGATCTTCAAATTCCCCTTTGATAACCTTTTCCTTCATTCTAGCTTCGTCGTCGTCGTCGAACGGTAGGGTACCCGTCAAAAGGCAATAAAGAATGACACCTATGGACCAAATGTCCACCTCTGTGTGCTATTGAGCGGGATGTATAGCAAAGTTGGGCCGCCACTCACCTGGGCCAAGGTATCTCTTACCTTGCAGCACCTCCGGAGCGGCATAGCCGGTGGTACCACAAAAGGTCTCCATATATGCCCCCTTCTCGTATTCACGCGTGAACCCAAAATCCCCGAGTTTGACGCGACATCGTTCATCCAACAACACATTCTCCAGCTTGAGATCACGATGGACGATGCCCTTGTCATGCAGGTAGGCAACAGCGAGACACAGCTGGCCAAAAATTATTCTTGTTTCGTCCTCGGACAAACGACCTTTTTCAGCGAGATAATCAAAGAGCTCTCCTCCGGAACAAAGCTCTGTGACGATCCATATGTGTGATTCCGTAGCAATGACTTCGTACATTTGGGTAACGTGTGGATGGTGGAGCTGGCGGTGGTGATGTATTTCGCGAGTTAGGGAGGCAGACATTGCCTTTGGGATCTGCTTGATGGCGACGCGAGTGGATGTCAGACGATGCGTGCCCATGCGCACTTTTCCATAGGCTCCTGTTGGGGATCTTATCAGGCCTGGAGTTGCCTGTTGTAGGGTTAAGAAGACTTGCCTTCTCCGATGACTCTTCCAAGGGTGTAATTACCTATTACCCTAATCTTTTGGGAAGCGAGCTCCTTCCCGAGTTCATTATAGGCATTAGCGAGTAGAGCTTTGTGGTTTTGGGACACGGAGGCGGATTGTTTGTGGGCATGTGTGGACATTCTGGCATGTAGAATGGAACTAACGTAGCAATAAAGGAGGGGCGCGGGCACGTAGCCACAAAATAGTGAACAGGGATTCAAGAAAGTTGAGGTGGGGTAATTCGTTGGGGAGAGTTGTGGAGGTCAAGAACAACTTGCTATGATCACTCGCAGCCGGTGCGTGGGAACGGGACACGAATAACACAACTACTTGAACAGTCGTTCAAAACTAGAATCACAGCTATGTAGCAACAGTCCAGGCCCATCCAGCGTTCTGTTCGACGAACCCGCAACACTAGACACTGGGGAACCGAAGGAGATTAGGAAGACGTGCCATAGATACAACACAACAAGAATAGGTAACAAGATGGGAATGTAGCTCGGCCAGGACGACCCAACTATTTCTGTGTTGCTTTGACGATACTGACAACGATGATGACGATGATGATGGCCACCGCGAGGCCTATAATGATACGCATCTAGAGCCCGAATCAGCACTCCTGTCTTGCACGAAAACACGAACCCACCTTCATATCCTTCCACCTGGTGCCGCCGGGGTGAGAAGGGGTATTGGAACAGTGAAACAAAGAAGCTTACCACATATTCTAGAATCGATGAGCGTTGAATTATATAAAAGAAACAACGACACTCACCTTGCGCACTCTGTTTGCTCCACGACGGAAGCCTTGCGCCGAGACGGCCAGGTTGTCTGTTGAAAAGGTCCATATGATCCTGAGTGCATCGCGATGACAAAGAGACCAACCGGTCTTGTCCTGTAGTGAATCCAGCCGCTCGCCTCTCTCGGCAACCTTTGTGATGTTTTCCCTCATGATACCCACGGTATCATCGATTTGCTGTTGAATGGCAGCAGTCTTGGCATTTCCCTGGGATCCTGAGGGGTTCGACGAAGAGCCATTGCGAGGGAGGTAGGGGTCGTAAGGTTCGGACCTAGGGTTTGGGGAGGTTGACAACAGACATCAGACACGGTACAGTCAGGAATGTGGGGAGACACGAACATGACGGCTCTGTGCGAAAAGAGGTGGGTGAATGAGGGAGTAATAAGGGATTGATATGTTTTTTACTTACGAGATGAATAAAGAAACTACGTAGCGGGTGGTTGACTGCGCGGGCTCAGTGAGGCGGTGACTCCGGTGAGCGTGACCGGCAACCAGTCACATGTCACATATTAAAACAGCCTCAATGCTCCAAACGCTATCCTTGACCACATCCTTGTTCCTTCAATGTTGAGCGTGTTTCTATTCGGCACGCCCTTGCCGGCCACTGCGGATCAGTCCTGAATTCAAGTGAATTTTCACACCTCTCCCCGAACCGATCGATACACAATCCATTGAGTCCTTATCAAGCTCGACAGCGGATGATGAAACATGCCAGCAACTGACTGAAGTCAATTCTGGCAAGTCCGGTTCTACACGTCTCAGTAAAGGATGTCCCGTGGTCCGATCGAGCAACGCACTGTCGGTGTACCCCGAATGGCGCCGATTGTCAACATTTTCGCAGCCCTCGCTCATCCTGGTGGTGGGTTCGCAGGCGTTCACCGCCCCAAAACTGTCCCATCTGAGTGCTGCGCAGAACTAACCACATCGATGTAGCATGAATGTAAATGCATTGACACAGGAGGGTCATCTTTTGCATCGTGGAAATGATCGGCACTCAGTCAGCTAAGCTGTGGGCAGGAACAGCACTCAAAGTTGGGAGCCACCTTTCCCCAGCCAATGCCTATGTGCTCAATTCCAAGGATGACACCGGATGCCCCCTGCAAACGTTTGCTCAGACTTACCTGAACAAAAGATCTCCCTAGCTTCGTCTAGTCATGTTCATTTTTCAAAAAATTCTCTCTTACACCTGACAGGTTGTACTGTACATATTTTGGGTGCAACATGGGAACCAAGGGTGTGTTTGCAAGGCGTTGCCCACCCCACTCATACCCCTGATTTCTAATATCATCAAGTGCGTACCAGTACGTCAAGTGAATGTCCACGTATTCACCGCGACGCCAATCATCCAGTACATATAAATAGCTGAATTCCGACGGCAGCGCCGAGTCTCTAGGGTCTTTTCATTCATTGATCTCTTCTAGGGTCCAAGTTCCCCCGCGGCATCAAACAGGTGTGTGAACTTCTCGCCAATGATTGGGTAGAACTGGTAAAGTCTTCGTTTTCTTCGGGAATTGATCATGACCTTCTTTGCAGGGGCGACACCATAAGGAAATTCTTCCTAGGCCAAAATGACATTGACCTGAACAGCAACATACCCACAACGGCGCAATTTTGGTGTTTCGGTTAGGGGAATATTAACCTTTCCCACTAGCAGCTTGTCGGTCGATCACCGACGGAGGTGATTCGGGACAGGGTCAGTCAACGCAGGATTCCCATTACTCACCTCGTTCTTATTATAAGCGGAATTAGATTTGTTCATGAGCCGTAAAAATCGGTGATCGGCCGGTACATCCAAAAAGACCTTGCGAGGGTAACCCACTCATTGTATTCGTATAGTACCATTGCCCGCTACCTCTGCTGGCCAGGGCCCGTAGAACCTGCAATGACCAGAAACTTTGCTTGGTACAGCTGAGCTTCTCTGAGTTCGTCGCCAATGCTAGCGGGCTCTTTGGACAGTGATAAAACGTGACTGTGAAACTAATGCCTAGTACAGGGGGCGCGCAGGAGTTAGCCCAACACTTGCCTATGATAGTGTGTCTATCGATGGTGTCATCCACACAAAGTTAGTCGGGACCATTGAATGTCATGGGAAGAATGATACTAATGGCGGTATCACCAGCAGCACTTTCGCAACATTCTACACATTTGTCCGTCACGGGTTAATACTAGTCTCGGCCAACCATCCGATTTGGGGTACAAATATGTAGGGCTTCCCTATTAGGAATGATGTTACCAACAAAGTTGCGCTTACACTCAGTGTTTACTAGAGTCTCGAACAGTTCCGCATGCAACGCTCTCACACCATGGCAGGCACAGGCACGTTGTCGCGTTGTCGTTCGTAAGATCTTTTGTGTGGTCTGTCTGTAGATTTTCTTTTACAAGGTCGACGCAGGTTCCGCAGTGAGGTTCGAGGCGTGGGATGGTACTGGGTAGTAGTACTGTGGGTTGGGTGCGGAGCTTTACGTGACTCTTCTTCTGGTTCTCTCGACCTTTTCCCAAGTTGTTACATCAGGACTTCCCATGCCAACGTCACTCTTCGCCCTGCAGGTCTAGCATGCCGCATCATGTCATCGCTTCCGTCACATCTCAAGATCGAGAGTCAAGGAGACTTCGCGTGATATAAAACCGATGGGGCAGATCCCCTCGATTTTTCACGAAGTGGTTTCTTCTCATGGAACCATGACCACATCATCATTAGAAACATTGGATTCCGTACTATCTGATGGGGACAAGTTATTCCAAAACTCGGTTTACATTGGGATCATCATAGAGGATATCCTGTATGGTAAGTCTCGCGACGCATACCACGAGATGCATGCACACTTACCAGTGCGCTGGCGCAGGCGTCGAGTTACTCCTCTACTTCAAGACCATACATATCTTGCTGAGTAACAGAGGAGCGCGTAGGAAATCCAACTTGTTTTACGCGCTCTTCAGCAGCATGATGGTGTTCTCGATCACCGTCTGGGTAGCCACCCAAGCGCTGTTCGGCCAAAAGATGTGGTTATTGGAGGCTGACTTCCCAGGGGGTCCTGACGCATACTGGAGCGCGAACATCTGGGTTTGGTACATGGATTGGGGGACGACGGCGGTCATCCTCCTGCAACTCATGACGGACGGCCTCATGGTAGAACATTCACGAGCATGTCACAATGTGTGCTCATTTGGTTGCTTCCAGATCTACCGCTGTCGGATCATATGGAATAGCAAACGCGCTATAGTCGTACCCGTTCTCTTGTGGCTGGCTTCCCTCGGTGAGCATCACTCCCACACCGCGCCCTTGTGGTCGCCTCATTCCACGTACATCCAGTCTTGGGAATTCTGGTCGATTGGACGAGCAGTTCACCAGGAGGCGACTTTTACACTGGTGTCGCCTCCCAATTCGGTCTCGCATATTACACTGTTTCGGTGCTCCTGAGTATACTCCTGGCGTGCATGATATGTTACCGTTTGCTACGCCATGGCTGGAGAGTCCGGGACCAGCTCGGGCGTGAATACGCGTCTCCGTATTTCACCGTCGTCATGCTCGTCGTCGAGTCTGTACTTCCATACACGCTCTCTGGCATCGCCTTTTTGGTGTCAATGGGCGTGGAAAGTCCGACGTCGGTCGCGTTCGTCTGTGTGTATTTCATGATGATGGTACACGGTCTCCATTTGCTCATTGTGCCGACTAAGCTGAACGCAACATACCCTAGTGCATATCCCCACAGATGTTGATCCTCCGAGTGCTGTCCGGGAGGGCATGGGACAACGACAACAACAACGACGACGACGACACGTCCAGGCGACCAGACTCGCCGCCCCTCGGGTTCAGACATAGGGCCACGTCGGGGTCGCAGTATTTCGACAGCAGCGGGGCGAGAATGCATCTGCAGACATTGTCGCACATATACCTTCCGGACGGACACAGCAAGGTGTTAATCTCACAAGTGTAGGTCACCTGGTGCGGGCGACGGGTGCACATATACAGACCACGAACCGTGGTCGAGCTTTTTCTAAAGCTACAGGGGTCTAGATTGTAATCCATCGATCGATCGCTACATGATATGTAAATATTTACTCCTGGTCCTCCCTCCAGATAGTGGACCTCGGTGGCGAGAAGCGGTGCATACGTCCGTTG
>JBBPQQ010000470.1:0-11900 GCA_038092595.1 Boletus subdepauperatus
TGCTCTACTTCTCTTCCATTTCATGGCCGTGCTTGATGCATGCTTCCACCTCATGCTACTAGATACCGGAATATTCTAGAACAGTCATTGGTAGATCTGGTACAAATATGTACAAACACATGTAGTAGTATATAAGGGCGCAAGTCCCAGCCAGAGAACTCCAGTTTAGTTCTCTTGGTTTTCCCCCATACCAACCAGTGAGATCATCTCCACAACCGACTGCTAGCGCTTTCGGTGTGTCTCAATTCCTCGATTCCCTAGAGTGCCAGTTGACGCTGGTTACCATTTGGGTTGTTTCATTAGAACTACACTGCTATTCATCACTCTACTGAATCACCCGACATGTCTACACAAGTCAGTAGTGGTCAAGTCCTCATTGCGGCACACAGCTGGTCCTGACCATTGCCAGTGCCCATCTCCTTTCACAGATCGCTCCACCCCTTCCCCACTGTCGACTCAGCAAGGCCAGTCGAAGATTCCCTCCGCCACCCTTATGTGGCAACAGTTGCTGCAGGAGGTAGTGCACTTCCCACGATCCAAAGGGGCTTAGAACCCATTGAGCGAGAAGAAGCACCGGTTGGTACCCCCCGCCCGTGCCTGTGCAAGAAGCAGTTGATGCACCATCTCCGGCAACAAGATTTCTTTTCCTACTTCACGAGGAGTTAAGGCTGTCCTCGTACGTATTACCCAGAGACTCAGAAGGGTTTTTAATAGACCCACTGCGAACGATTGCGGTCACCCTCAGATCCACCGACCCCGTCGCCTTGCTCCTTTCCCCGATTACACAAGAGTCAGCCATCCAGATGCACCAGTCTGTCGACCCCAACGACCTAGAGTCAGAACCAGCAGAGCTCAGTTACCCCGCCCCTTTAGCATCCTCTGCTGTCGCATGTGGGTCATCCGTTTGGGAAGAAGAATCCGAACTCAAGTACTTGTTTACCATAACTAGAGAAGGCTGGTCACCATGTCCTGAGGTAATAGTAAAATGAGAAAGAGAAGAAGAGGAGCAGGTACCAGAGGAAGTACCCAGAAAGAAGCAAAGGGTCCAAAAGAGGAAACCATTATTACGGAAGAGCATTCGCCATGCCAACCTCGGAGATCCACACCCCAACGAAAAAATAAGTCGGGTTACCTTACATCCTAAACAAATACTCTTCCCAATACACTTCCTAAAAATAGTAATATAACATGTCTTCCTCCCTACCCGCGAGTCTGGCTGCCCCCCTTTCAGTCGCAGGATTGTCTGGTGGTAGCTGGGGTGACTTGGCAGGAGAACTGAGGCTGTTTATGGAAGCACAGCAGGATGCACTGGATGCAACCAGGATCCTAAACATTAACCTATCACAAGAAGTTGACCAACTGAAGGCACAACTTCTAGCAATACCTACCAGTGGACCAAGTACAGGAACAAGGGCTCCTTCCGAGCCAAAACTATCAAAGATCTTTTCCGATCCAGGGAACTTTGACAGCTCCCCCGGAAAGAAATTCAAAGAATGGTGGACATGTGCGGCCGGTGACATGAAAACACCGCCGCCCTCCCCGATCAAAAGGCAATCTCTGCTGTGCTCTCACGCATGGTAGGAGGAAGGGCTGGCGACTTCGCAAGGAGTCAGCTAAACGCAATCCTAAGAGGGGTAGGAGAGACCGACTGAGACGACTTCTCTCTCCTAGTCGAAAAACACTTTAGGTCCACTAACGAAAAGGACCAAAACCGGTTAGCCCTCCGGAACTTGAAACAAAAGGAGCACCCTATGGAGGCATTCCTATTGAAGTTTGAAAACTACACCCTCCTTGCAGATTATGATGAGACCCGGCAAATAGAACTGCTGGAGCAAAATGCGGACAAGGAAATTGTCTCACGTTTAATTTTGGAAAAGGGGCGTTACACATTCCTAGATACATTCAAAGCCGATCTTCAGCAAGCAGGAGCCCGCAAACAGCTCCTTAGTTTCATACAGAAAGGTACGGCAGAACGGGTCAGCAGGAAAGACCCTAACGCCATGGACATCGATGCCGTCAAGACAGGCGGTAAAAACAAATGCTTCAACTGTCAGCAAGAAGGACACTTCAGGAAAGACTGCCTGAAACCTAAGCTACAGTGCCCTGAATGCCACTTCTTCGGAGGTGGTCACCAAAAGGCATGCTCCAAGAGGGGCAAAGGAAAAGGAAACGGAGCTGGCTGCCAAGTGCGTGCCATGGACTCCGAAGAACCCGCCACCTCCTGAGAAGAGGATAAAAGCACCAAAAAGGACAACAAGGGAAAAGGTTGCGATTGGACCTCTTCCATAAAAGGAATGTCACTGGATGAGGCTCGGGCCTGGTTCAAAGACTATGAAACTCTCGCTGCCAAGTCAGCGGGAAAAGCCTAGCTCCAACACACATGTCTGGGTGTGTGAAGGGGCAAAATCGATATGAAAACCTCACTGTGGAAGAAATCGTTGATGACGAGGATTCTGTGGCAATAAATCTAAATTCAAATTCGCCATCAGAGGGGTCCCCTAGTGGGCTCGGCAGGGACGATAAACCTGTGCTTAATTCCTCTCCAAAAAACAAAAATAGTTCAGAAATCCCAGACGACGCTTATGTGTGAAGCATAAGACCCGCACGAGAAATCAATCTATCTATTCGGATTGCGCTGTTTACGCAGCGGCAAAACTTCACTCAGACAGATGCACTCCTGGATTCGGGTGCTAATACAATCTTTATTGACAAAACGTGGGCAGAAATACACAAGGTCCCACTTATCCCCCTTCGAAACCCTATTCCTGTGTACAACGTGGACGGAACATGTAACTCTGCCGGAAGCATTACGCATTCTGCGGAGCTGGTCGTAGAATTCCAGGGACATCGTGAGAAAGTCACAGCAGAAGTGACTGATCTGGGAAAGAACCCCTTCATTTTGGGCTTCTCATGGTTGCAACGCCACAACCCGGAAATTGATTGGACAAAATGCACAGTCAAGATGACGCGTTGCCCACGTCACTGTCACATGCTGCAGGACAAGTCCGCTTTCATCCAAGAGATGGAAGAAGAAGAATATGATAACCAATATTACGTCCATGAAACAATCTGCGCACTGGAAGCACAGCAGGAATCTCAGAAACCTAAGGAGAAAACCCCTGAGGAGTTAGTCCCGGTGGAATATCACAAATATCTCAATGTGTTTTCAAAGAGGGAATCAGAACGGATGCCGATTAGAAAACCATGGGATCACACAATAGATCTCAAGGACACGTTCAAACCCAAGAAGGGTAGAATCATCCCTCTATCGCCTCAGGAGCAAGAAGAAGTTACCACGTTCCTTGATGATCAGCTAAAGAAGGGTTACATAAGACCTTCTAAATCCCCTCAGACATCACCTGTGTTCTTCGTGCCTAAGAAAGATGGCAAGAAGCGTATGGTACAGGATTACCGATACCTCAATGAATCATGGTTAAAAACAACTACCCTTTGCCGTTGATCAGGCAACTAGTGGATAAACTCCAAGGGTCTAAGCTATTTATGAAAATGGATCTAAGATGGGGATATAACAATGTCCGGATCAAAGAAGGCGACGAATGGAAAGCCACATTTGTCTGCTTCTGTGGAGCATTCGAACCTTTGGTCATGTACTTTGGACTATGCAACTCCCCCGCCATATTCCAAGCAATGATGAATGAAATCTTCGCAGACATGGATGATGTGGTAGTGGTCTACATCAACAACCTCATGATCTTTACAAAAACAGATTACCAAGCTGAGCATGATCAAATCGTCCTCGAGGTTCTACACCACTTGGAAGAAAATGATTTATTTGTCAAACCAGAAAAATGCACGTTCTGTGCCACAGAAGTTGACTTCCTCGGCATGATAGTCGGACGTGACAGCATTAAAATGGACCAAACGAAGGTCAAAGCAATCTTATATTGGCCTGAGCCAAAGAACATAAAAGGAGTAGGAAGCTTCCTAGGACTGGCAAACTTCTATCGAAGGTTCATAAAAGACTACGCGCGCGTTGCACACCCATTACACGACCTAACCAAGAAAGAAGAACCCTTTCTATGGGAAGAACCCCAGAAAACAGTGTTTGACACGCTTAAGAAGCATTTCACCACCGCTCCGGTACTCGCGTTCCCGGATCTAGATTGCAAATTCCACCTAGAATCGGATGCTAGTGATTACGCTACAGGCGCAGTACTATCTATTGAGAAGGACGGCATATGGCATCCCGTCGCATTCTCTTCTCACTCCATGATGCCACAAGAACGGAACTACCCGGCCACAGATAAAGAGATGCTATCAGTCATCCAAGCGCTGGAACAATGGCGTCATTACTTAGAAGGTGCTAGACACCAATTCAAAATATGGAATGACCACGCAAATTTACAGTGGTTTATGACGAGACAAGATCTCAACCGTCGGCAAGCCCGATGGGCTATGTATCTCTCATGGTTCAATATATTGTGGTTCTACAAGCCTGGCCACACAATGACGAAACCAGATGTTCTCTTTAGAAGAGAAGATCACACCATGGGAATAGAAGATGACAACAAAGGAATCGTTGTTATCACCCCGGATAAGATTAGGACAACCATTCTTATCGCAGATGATGGGGACATATTAAAACAAAAATTATTCAACGCCACGTGCCTCCTGAACGAAGCAGATATTCAGAGGCTGTGAAAGAAAAACACCATCTGTGAAGAACGCGATGGATGCCTATATGATACTTTCGGCAGACTTTACATGCCTGAAAGCAATATACTACGGATGGGGATCATCCAGAGACATCACGACTCCCTGGTTGCAGGACACCCGGGATATGAGAAAACCATAGAATTGTTGCAACGCAACTACTGGTGGCCTGGAATGGCTACCCTAGTCAAAGATTATGTCGCTAGATGCGACACATGCCAAAGATTCAAGGGATCTAATCAGGCCCCAGCAGGCCTCCTCCAACCACTCCCTATTCCGAATACCCCGTGGGAACACATATCAGCTGACTTCATTACGGATCTCCCCCTTTCCCATGGCTATGACTTGATCTTGACGGTTGTTGATCGATTATCTAAGGAGGTTGAGTTGATCGCTTGTACTAAAACATGTTCGGCCCTGGACATCACAAAGTTGTTCTTGGCAAACGTATGGAAGCATCATGGTCTTCCACGTTCCATCACATCGGACTGAGGCCCACAATTCACGGCACAAGTCATGCAGGAGCTAAACAAAGCCCTCGGTATCGCCACTGGATTATTGACATCCTTCCATCCGCAGACAGACGGACAGACAGAGATCATCAACAAGGAGATTGGGAAGTTCTTATGGATCTATTGCTTCAAGAAGCAGGATTCATGGTTCACCTGGCTGCCAATCGCCCAGTTCTCCATTAATACAAAGAAACATGCTTCAACCAAGAAGTCACCCTTCGACGTGACACAGTCATATCTTCCTCGAATGGGCATTGAACCCATTCATTCGGACAAGGCCCCAGCAGCCCAGAAGTTCACTTCGGAAATGGAAGACATAATAGAAAGTGTCAAAGAAAACATGAAACAGGCACAGGACCGAATGAAGGTCAACGCCAATAAAGGCTGCTCAGCAGCGCCCAAGTACACCATCAGCCAGCAAGTCTGGCTATCCACAGAAAATTTACGTTTGACACGTGCTTCTCGCAAGCTATCCAAGCGATGGCTTGGCCCATATACCATCATTGGCTTGGCAGGACCTAATGCCGTTGAATTAAAACTACCAAAATCGATGGAAATCCACCCAGTGGTCAATGTCTCTCGGGTTAAACCTTACCGTGACCGACTGGAGGGGCAACCCTCGCACCGGCCGGGACCCATGCACGTCACTGAAGACAGAGACAACGAATGGGAGGTGGATCAAATCATCAATTCCCGATATAAAAATAAAAAGCTGGAATTTCTCGTCCATTGGAAGGGCTATGACGACACAGATCGTACCTGGGAGCCTAAAAGCAATCTCGGCAACACAAAGGAAGCATTGAATGACTTCTATCACGCAAACCCATCTGCACCCAGAGCCATTTCCATTCCACCGGAGGATTTCTTATTACTCTTCCAAAAGAGACTGGAGCCTTTTACGAGTCTTCACCCCAAGCAAATTCCTTTTGATCGCCTGGAAGTCGATCTTTAGAGAGGGGGTAGTGTTATGTATGAATGCAACAAGCAAGTAACCGAAATAATTGTCAATGAAAGTAAGAACATAGCAAGCACGTGATCGTGGTTCATGTTACGGCTCGGTATGCCTAACATCATCTTAATGGACTTAATCGTTTTTCCTTTCTTTCTGTTATCTTATCCAATCAACATATGACAGCCATGCTGTCCCTATGCTTCTCTTTCCATTTCACACCCATGCCTCATGCACTCCTCATTCCATCCATCTCCATGCAGTGCATGGCTATGATCTTCTTTTCTTCTCTTCCATTCTGCCACTGCCGTGCAGTTGCCTCATGTGCACACTTCCACCTCATGCTACTAGATACTGGAATATTCTAGAACAGTCATTGGTAGATCTGGTACAAATATGTACAAACACATGTAGTAGTATATAAGGGTGCAAGTCCCAGCCAGAGAACTCCAGTTTAGTTCTCTTGGTTTTCCCCCATACCAACCAGTGAGATCATCTCTGCAACCGACTGCTAGCGCTTTCGGTGCGTCTCAATTCCTCGATTTCCTAGAGTTCCAGTTGACACTGGTTACCATTTGGGTTGTTTCAGTTCAATGGGCATAGGCCCAACCAAGTTGGTGTGAACAAGTGCGAGTGGGCGGGAGGCTCGTTTGCCTGAGGGTGGGTAGGAACAATTGTGCATTTTGCCTAGTGCACAATCTTTACACGGTGGAATGGAATCAGGAAGGATGATGGAAGGAAGGCCAGTGACTCTAGAGGGAGCTTGACGGAGTGCATTCCTGGACAGATGTCCAAAGCATTGGTGCCAAAGTTTGTAAGAGTCTTCCTTGACAAGTGAATACGATACATGATTATAAAGACCGACGTTCGTGGATCCGTGATTGAAAAAACCGATGGTCGCTGCAACCTTCTCTGGAGTAATCAATCGTGACTGAAACCAGTGAAGATTGTTCCTTGGAGATGAGGCAGCTGCCCGGATCACCAAGGTTCCGCTTGCATTCCAGATTCTACTTTCTTGATCGTTGATAACACACCTATAGCCTTGGCCAGTGAGGGTGTTCACAGACAAAAGTCTGTGTGCTGTGTGTGGAGCATACCACACTTCTTCCAGAATGATTGGTTCTGATCCTTTGAAACTCTCCAAGATGATCTTGCCAGGACCATACATGGGCACTGTCTGTCCGTTTGCAATTGTGGCAGAGCAGACGGTTGTTCCTAAGTGTGCGAGGTCATCTTTAAAAGGCGTAAGATGATCAGTGCAGCCACTGTCTATCATCCAGTGACTTTTGGCGAAACTCTTATCAAGATCTCCTCCTAGTGCAAAAGCACCAGAATAATAGCAAAAGTCGTCATCATTCTCGGAGTCATATGGAGTGGTCTCATACATCGACATCCGGTTTCCTATATACTCTGGGGCTTCCACAGGCAGGTCTCGTGACAAAGTCATGGCAGCTTCCTCAGGTGAAGCCGATAGGAAAGAGTCCACATGATCGAAGTGATCAGTGGTGTTGTGATGACGGCCCGATACAAGGCCACCAAGAAAAAAAGAAACTTTCTTCTTCTGCTTCTTTGTCACCGACATCTTTCTTCTTTCTACTTGTCCCTCAACAACTACACTCTCTTCTGTGAGGGGTTCAGAAGGAGTTGTGCTGAAAGGGCTGACTTGGCCCAGCAACGTTGTTTTCTTCTTCTCTGTCTGCATCCCATCCCGCGTGAGTGACTATTGATGATGCATCTTCATCAACGTCCATGAGTTCTCCTTCTTCTCCCTCCAGGTGATCTATAAACCTAAAGAGGGGATCGTCTTCAAAAAGAGGGTCGTCCTCTTCAAAGACAAGTGGAGTTTCTCCTTCCACTGATGCATTATACATCTCAACTTCATTCACAAACATCACCTTGTTAGCCTTACCCTTTGCTTTAGGGTTGGCTTGTTGCTGCTGCTGCTGCTTACGCAGGATGTACCACGACTTCTTCTGCTGCTTCGAGGGGTTTTTGGCCCTCACTGGACCTTTACCTCTCTGGTTGTTTTGTCTCTGCTGGGGAGCAGGTCCAGAACCTTGTTGGTTCTAGTAACCAGATTGGTTGTTTGGTTGGTATGGCAGTTTCTGGTAAGAATTGGTCTGACCCTTCCACTAGTTTTGAGGTGGAGAGCTGCACCGTATAACTGTGGTCCTGTTGGCAGAAGCTTCTTCGGATTGTATAGCAGATATCCAAGAGGCGAGTGGTCAACGTGTAGCCCATAGATCAATCTCAGCAAGAATCCTGCTGGCTACAGTTTCGAGGTTGAAGTTGGCAACAGCAACTGTTTGAGTGATGGCGGAGGCAAGTGTGAACATGTCGTCGGGAAGATGGAAAAGGAGTATCATGGCGTGGAATGACTGTGAAAGATCGAGACCAGCTTGATGTAACTGGTCGAACAGTTGTATGAGAGAACTGATGTTCTCATTGGCTGTGCGGGGGTTAACCCGATTCCGCATAACCTTGTGGAAAAGTAAAAACTGCCCGGCGAGACTGGTGGTCCCAAAGAGCATATGGAGCTTGTCCATAAGTGCTTTTGCCACAGAGGGGAATGTCAGTGCTGTGGTGCCGACAGGAGGAGCCCATGTATAGGTGACATGGTTGATGAGGGAATCGTCGAGGGTGCTGGCGATGAGGCCAAGCACGTGTCTGTCTAAGAGCTTCCACTTTTCTTGATCTGCCGCTATGGTAGTGGCGTAAGTGTTAGTTCCTTCAACTATCTCCCATACTCTGTATGCGGAAAGGGTGTTTCTAATCTTCACATGCCAGATGGAGTAGTTGGATTGTCCAACGAGGACAGGGATACGAGAAAGAATTTGACCGTCAATTTTGATTTCAGAAGTGGTGAGGGCAGCCATGTTTTTTGTTTAGAGGAGATCTGAAAAGAGATTGTCAGGAACAAAAGTTTCATAAAGATAGGATACCAAGCTGAAAGAGGTAGATGTGGATGCGTGACCCAATCCCATTGTAACCACCGGTGGTTTTGTTGCGCCTAGCCATCTGATAAACTTCTTTCTCTTTCCAATCCCATATCGAGAAAGCCAATAAGCACTTCATTCCTCCTTACTTGGATGTCTCTTTGTGTTTGGTCTCAATATGCTTGCACGCATTGGCAGATGGGCATGATTTTCAAATGAAATAAAATTCGTCTCCCCAAAGGAATGGGGGTTATCGATTTCTGTATCGATAATAAAGCCCTTCTGTACACAAACAGAGAGATCATCACAAGAGGAATAGGGAACATACATATAGTCAAATGAAGCACTATTGAGTTCCAAGAAATTTGAGTAGGGAATGGGAAAAGAGGAATTGTACGAAGCATGTGAAAACCAGACATAGGCCATGAAAAAGGGACAAGTGAGTTGAAGAGGTATTCAAGACTTTTCGAGAAGTCTTCGCTTTTCCTCGCCTTTTTCCGCAACAGCTTGATGTCTTCTTCGACCAGCTCCTCCTCTAACTGCTTCATATATGGCGTCAAGCTCATTTGAGGTTTTTGTGGCCTTGATGAGGCGCTGCAAATGGCGTTGAGCTTTGTGAGCAGTGGTTTTTGAATATTTGAAGAGGTGGCACTGTCAAGCATCGAAAGCCTCGCTCTAGTCACTTGTCCATGGGGCAAACTTGCATGTGGTCCAGCATCTAGGGTTGTTTAAGACTTCTGCTGGAGGAAGCCACTTTGGAGTGAGAGAGTTTTCTAAGTCAACATAATGAGGGAAGTTTGGAGGGAAGTGAGTTTGCCGCAAGACTTCAAACCCTTGGAAATGTACTCGTGTCATGAAGGTATCTTCTAACGTCTCGACTGGGAAAGCCCAGCCGGCACCTTCATACGCTTGCACGATTGACTCGTCATGGTACATGAACAAGTTAACCAGGTGCATGGCTTGCGCCCTGGTCTCGCATGGCCTAATTTGAAAAGGGAGGCACATGCGGTCTGAGGTGGTAGCCTCAGTCCGATCTAGCAGGGGTAGGCGGTGGGACTGGTAATGAGGGCCCACCGTCATTATCCACCGCACACCATCTTTGAGAGTTTCGAGTACTTTCCAAGTGCATGTGGTCTCCGGAAGAGTAATCTCCCGGGGGGGTTTGAAAGCATGCAAACATCATCTCCACCACGTCTTGTGGTGGGCCTTGGAATTCTGCTCCGGGAACTTGATGAAGCTCTGTTTGTAGCCCATCCCAGATCTTCACAAACACAAAGTTGTCCTGCTGGTACGTTGGCGGGAACACAGGAATTGGGAGCTCGGTAATGGGCATGTTGACTGATAGGGATGGAGGATAGGTCAGGTGATAAGGTTGTCGAAGAGGCAGGGCTTGGGGCACGAGTAGCCCAAGTAGAATCTGATTCAACCAGGAATTGGGGCTGGCTGCGACTGCTCTGGAGGAATAGGAAAGGAACTTGGTGATGCTCTTGAAGAGGTGCCTCTGGACCTTGACATAAGACCGTAATCCCTTCACCAGCATGCTGCTGGCAGTACTCTCCAACCTCCAAAGGGGTCTGGCAATGTGGACAGGGAACCTGGAAAGGAACACCGGGTGGTACAATCCACGTATCCGCAGGGGTATGGACCGGAAGTGGGGGAATAGAAGTAGCAGCGAGAGGCGCGTACTCTTCTATGGATTCTGCTAAACTTGTGGGTCTCTCTTTGGGTTCAAGAGGTGTGGACCTAAGGACCACAGTCAAGTTGTAAGCATGGTTTACACCCACTAGTCTCAGACTCAAAGTGTATGAATATGGTCCCATCTTACGGAATCTCATCTCGCCTGCAAGGCATGAGATGGTGATCGAGTCATCGTCTCTAGTTGTGGGATTACCCAGTGCTAGGTTGAATGCAAATGCAGTCAAGTAATTGACTTGGATCAAGAAGTAGAGTAACCAAGAACCAGCACGCCACGAAGGAGGCATGATAAAATCAAATGCGTATCCTCGTGAGGTTGGGGCTCATAACCCATCGAGATTGCTAGGACCTCGATTGCGCAGGGACAGGAAGAAAGTGCGATCCTAGTGGAGACTTACTAGGACTCTGGTAGGTTCTTGGTTACGACAAAGGAGTAACTTGAGCATAGTGGGAGTGAGCTCAGAGTACTGATGATGGGGGAACGAGAACAAGATAGTTTGTTATTGAGACTGGCTGTAAGGCCAGTCTTATATACTGCCTAGTACCTGTTTGTACATCTAGTGCAGTGAGCTATAATTGGATACACAGCCCTGATAACTGATAAGAGGGATAAAGGCCATTGGCTGATAAGGTGTATCGCGATAATGGTATCATATGGTGTCAGAATGACGCCATAGATAGGAGATAAGAGTCTAGACCCATGATGTCATAACGACGTCGTAGATAAGGTCCCGTTCAGAGTGTGAAAACTCAACTTCGGTTTCAGGTCCGACATATATAGCCGTGACATATTATGTACGCTGATGACATCAGTTATGGAATATCACTATCAGTACAACCAGATGTGACCTAAGTCAGGCTGTGCTTCATAGATTAGATAGATTAGATACAAATCACAGGTCATCACCACTGATAATCGATAATCGATCCATAGAGAATCCTGATTAGATAACAGATAATTAGTAGAGAGGCATGTTGGAGTATTTCTTATATTCCATATTTGGTACTACTTGATTACCTAATCATAGCTACATCGCACACTAGCTTTTACCTTAGCTTACTTAGTGACTTACTGAGTATTCTACAGGTATAGTTACATTCTACTAATAATAAAGTGACTTACTGAGTATTCTA
>JBBPQQ010000471.1:0-11895 GCA_038092595.1 Boletus subdepauperatus
CCCAGGCCTGTGCCATGTGATTGAAGAAAGTGATGGTCCATTGGAATTCATCTTTGAGCAGTTCCTCTTCCTCCTTCCATCGGTCCCTCATGGCCTTGGCTCGGAGCCAATGAACTCGGTAGACTACAAGTCTCAGTAAGTTCAAGACCGAGGGCCGACAACAGCACTTACATTCGGACATCCAGTCATTTGCCTCGTTGTCCCTTGGTACATCCATTCCCCAGAACCAGGCCAGTTTCTCATTCCGAAGGCCCCTTGTATTCGGTGCTGCAGCTGCTGTGTTCACCTTAAGATCCTCATCCCGAAGGGCTTGATATCTGGACAACATTGCTTTATCGGCCTCAAGCTATATCATGGCCTTTCAGCATCTCCTGTAGACTGAGGCATGCCTTTGAAGCAAGCCATCCACAGAGGTGACTTTTCCCCATGCCCTAGTAGTTTTTTGGTGGCTGGAGGCATGTCGCACATCTGTTCGGAATAGAACTGCTTTTTCTGCCAGGGCAAGACATATCTCGTGTAGCGTATCATTTGCCTGACCCGTCCGTAGCCTCAGCTCTTGCTCCATGAGTCTCTCCACGCCAAGGTCCCGGCATTTACTTTGCCCGAGCATGGAGGGCAAGGGTAACTTTGTCTGATCCAGGTGTTGACCACTGAGGTTGTCTAAAAGCTCCTCATCACCATCCTCACTTTCTTCTTCCGAGTCCGCGGACGGCAGTTCATCTTCATACCCATTTCCGAGATGGGCTGAGGCTTCGGACAGGTACCCCGAGATTTCCGATGCCAAGCGGTCTGCCCGGCGAGCCACAGCAAGTCTTTGGCTTTCAGTGGCATGACTACCCAGCCTTCGCATATCCCTTCTCAACGAAATCTGAGCTGCCTCCACTTTCAAGCCCCTGGAAAGCCAGGTGGTAACACCCCGATGTGATCCACCCTTGGCCTGTTCTGACTGAAGCATTTCCAGCTCCACGGCTTGGATGCTCGGTGCTTTATCTGAGTCAGCATTGTGGGATCTAAACTTTAGCGTTCTGGACTTCTCACCTTTTCTTAACTGAAGCTCGAATATGTCCATGGAGGAAGGATCCGTGACTCTTCTTTCCAGGGCCTTTTTTTCCTGCTTCTGCCATAGCTCTCTTTGTTCATCGGAAACACTAGCATCCAAATCATTGAATGCTGCGGCAGCCGAGGCTGACGATGACTTTGCAATCTTGAGCTTCCTTGTGAGCGATTGAGCTAACGACCAACTCAGTTTCGGGATATGAAGAAAGGAATATAAAGGCTTACACATCCGAATCATTTTCATGAAATTGCAGTCGTTCATCTGAAAGTCAAGAAACTCTTGTCGGTGTGGTGATGACATCCCTCAGGTGGAATCCAACACAATGTTTAGAATGGACCAAAGGGTTTCAATAATCTCGCCATCCACCCATCTGGACCCCGGAATGAAAAGAGGGCCATACCGAGCAAAACATTCAGCCCGATGGCCATGGACATGCCATATGCCGATACCCGGAACTATCTCCAAGTCCTGTGACACTCGGATGAGTGAATTATTTGAGACCCAGGCCCTGAGCTTTTTCATGTAGGAGCAATTGATGTCATAAAATGTAATGACTCGGGATATCTGGTCCATGTTATGGCCAATAGCATTTGCTAGTGAATAATCCATATTGACCTGTCTGAATCATTCTCGGTTGGCCTTGAGCACCTCATCCCACCTAGAAGAATACTCACCTTTCCCCTTTTTGAAAGTCCACTACTGAATGTGGATAAAAGCACCCATGTCGAGCACATGCGGTTGCACCGATCCCGGTGGACTCTAACTTCCCTCGGCTTGTATTTGCCTGATTAACTGCCCGATGATTGTTGCAAGATGATCGCTGAATGTCACTGAGTATGCGCCAAGGCCACATATTGACATGCTGCTCACCTCAAACGGATGACTCATGGCCTTCAGGTATGCCTGGTAATCAGGCCAAGTGACGATGTATCCATGTCCATCCATCAGCCAAATTTGGTCGTCAGGGCGCCTCTCCCGGAGGTGTTTGGCTTTGAAGTTTCCGTCCATAATGAGCGTTCGGGTGTATTTCCAACTGCCAAGCCACCGAGGGACCCATCAGACCTGACTGCCATAATTATAGAAATGAACTGACTGTGATAGCTTATCTTTGGACGGATTGGTGTTTATACCTGGTTGGGGGCATGCTGGGCAAAATAGTACTAGTTCCCCTGCTTTTGGAGCCTGTGCATGGTGTCCGAAGCCAGCCCATTTAAGGAGCTTGAGCAGTCGCCATTGCCTTGCTACCCGAAGCAAATCTCGGTATTGGTCCTGGAATATTGTGATTTAGAACAAGGTTTCATCGGCAGCATGAGGCCATACAGGTAGGACATGGGGGAACACATTTGATGTGATCCGGCAGAGCTTGCTGAAGTAATTCATCCTGGACGTCCCACATTCCAAATTATCCCGAATAAAATCATCCAGGACATTGAAGGTGAAAGCTGTCCTAGGCTGTTGTAGGGTGGCAGGGAAAAGTTTGTAATTGATGAGCTGCAAGTAAAGTGGAAGGGAACCAGGGCAGCTGCAATATATGACTGTAACAAAATGGATCCCTGTGACATCTATGATTGTAATGTAGTCAGTGTGTGCTGGTGGCCGGAGGTGTGGCGGAATGCCGTCTGTTACGTTTGGACCGGGTAGGTACAGACGTAGACTCGATGGATCGAAAGATCACCCTAAGGGTCGTCCTTTAGGGTTTCAAGTGTCAAGACGGACGCCGGAGGTTTGAAGGTTTCAGAGGAGCGTCGACTCAATAGTACAACGAAGACTAAGGGAGATCCGAGGCAAGGAGCAATGACCTTGGTATATTCGAGGGAGTATCGAGTAGGTCAAAGTTAGAGGTACGATACAAGAAGTACGACGGTTTATATAGGAGGGGGGAGTACGCACGGACCAAGTAACACCTGCCCTAATCAGAGGGATGCGTCATCATAGAATGAGAAAGAAGGTGATGGAAACAATGAGTAAGAGGAACTACGTAATCGGCGCAAGAGAGCCGATCGGTGGAGAAGTAAGTCCGAAGCGATGAAAGAACAAAGGCGATGAATACCCCCTTCCGGTAGTAAAGAGGAACGGCGTGGGAAAGTCGAAGAAAAGGTAAGTCGAGGAAAAGAAGCAATCGTAACATTACCTCCCGTTTACATCCGAAACTCCAGAGAAGGATAATGTATGAACAGTGCGAGTCAGAAATCAATGTATGAAGAGACAGGGGAGCCCATCATGTTGGCGATGGCGATGTCGTTGTAGTCAAAGTCTTCTAAAGGAGAACGAGAGTGAGGAGGGGAATGGGAGCAAGGGTTGCGTCGGTGAACACGAGAATTCTCCGGGACCATTCATCGAGACCATGGTGGAGGAATGGGACGAGGTTGGGAGGAAGAGGACGACAATGACGAAGAGGGACGGGAACGAGGGCGACCAAGAGGGCAACGCCGTTGAGGGTGGCCGGGGCGGTTGACTTTGCAAATCGGGCAGACGTACCATTGGCAATGGATACGAATATGGCCAAGATGGTGACATTCGAAGCATGATTCATGGTAGCGAGGGTGGTTATGGGAGAGTGGGGCATCGACTGGTATGCCATGGATAGTCCCTGTGGTATCGATTTCATGATGAAGTTCCGCGCGTTGGAGGGTCAGCTCGATCTCAGGGGAGAGTGGGGAGGAGGAAGCAGATGGAAAGGGTTGGGGGTTGGTAGACGTGGTCAGTTCTTTGATGTATCATTCTAGATCGTCGGCGAACTCAGGCATCTGCATCTGGTAAAAGGTGGAGAATAAGTCTTCTTCGACTTTGTGTTGGATGGTATGGAGGGTGTTGCATCTGCGGCCGATGCTGGACGGGGAGGATGCGAGATCAAGGATGGCTTTTAAGCATTGGTTTTGGAGATACATGTGGGTTACGCTTCAAAGGGGAGAGTTTGGTTCGAGGTGAAACTCAAAGGCACGGTGGAGATGAGGGGCGTAGAGATGGGAATGGAGGATATCGCGAGCATGACCATCTAGGGTTCCTTCACGGAGGCGATGGGCAGCAAGAGGGACGTCGACTGACAGAACAGGAGTAGGGTTTACCGGGGAATGAGATGGAGATTCCACTTGAGTAGGAGGAGGAGTAGGCACATTATTGACATCTGGAGATCCCCTACCATTTCTTCGAGGTAGTCCCCAACCAGCATTGGACCAGGTAGAGGTAGGAGAAGAACTGCGAGAAGAAAGAAGTGAAATCGTAGGGAGAGAGGACACAGTAGAAATCGAGGAAGCATTGGTGGACATGATAGTGAAGGGATGATGGTGGAGCGAGGTTAAGAGGGGAAAACGGCGGGGTGAAGTCTTTTGTATGCGGTGAGAGCGGACTTGGCATTTTTCAGGTTCCGTTCTGGGATCCAAGAATCTTCTTCGGCCGAATATCCTCTCCATCGGATCAGGAACGATCGCTTAGTCGGAGTTCCGCGGTGGCATAGGATCTTCTCGATCTCATATTCTTCTTCTCCATTGATAAGG
The DNA here is from genome assembly GCA_038092595.1 of Boletus subdepauperatus. NCBI lineage: Eukaryota > Fungi > Basidiomycota > Agaricomycetes > Boletales > Boletaceae > Boletus > Boletus subdepauperatus. Next base: position 4,552 of record JBBPQQ010000471.1, read on the forward strand.
TCAGGGGGTGGCGATGGGAAATTAGGGCCATGGACGGTGTTTTCACAATAAGGGGATAAGAGTGACGCATGGAAGACTGGGTGGATCTTCCACGTTTTCGGCAGGCAGAGTTGGTAGACGATTGGGGATAGGACTTTCGTGATGGTGAAGGGTCCTTCTCGTTTGGGGGCGAATTTCGGGTTAATGATGGATTGTTTGAGATTTCTAGCTTCGAGCCAGACTTTGTCTCCGAGTTTGAATGGGGAGAAGGATCATCGAGTCCTAGCTGCCATGACTTGTCAGGCTAGTTCGTGTGCGGCTAGAGCTTCATCACGAGCGGCGGAGAGGGTCTTTAGGCGGGTTTCGACTGTGGGGATAGTGGTGTCGGAGAGTATTGAAGGAAGGGCACGAGGTTCATATCCCATCATGAGGTAGAACGGAGATTGATTGGTGACGGAGTGAGGGCGGTGATTGTGGGCGAATTCGGCATGGGAGATGTTATCAGCCCAAGATCCAGGGTTACTGTCATATCCATGCCCAATCCTCTAATTCGGTCCGCACCCGTTCCTGACCCAACCCCGATCCATACCGAGTACCTCCATCGGACTTCGCCTCGGGCCTATACCGTTCTCCGTATCGGACCTCCGCTTTCACTGCCTCCTTCCGTTCCTATGCTTTATCTCCTTTTAGTTAGTTCACTCTCCATTGCATACCTACGACCCTTCATCGTTACTACGTTATCCCACATGTCTCCCTTTGTCACCATTCCTCCTCCATATGCCTCCTCCATTCTCCGTCCTTTACCCACATGCACTTCGTACCTTCCCACATGCTTCTCCATACTTACATCCGACCCCCGATCCGAACATCATAGTATATAAGCCCTCTGTACTCCGCCTTTGTACTTCAGTTTGTATATCAACTAAGTCTCCCATCCTCTCACTCGAAGTCCTCCTTCGTGCCTTCGCTCCCCTCCATACCTCCGCACCTCCGTCCCTCTGAAATCAAGGACAACGACCTCGGCAAGGGCGTGACACATAAGTCTATGCCAAGTCCTGACTAAGTCCCCACTTTCGTATCTCCGTCAGACCTCCGGTCCACCTCTGAAACTAATCTCTATCTCCCTACCGTTTCCTCCGTCGGACTTGAGCCCGGAGGACCTGGACTTGACACTTTGCCAACTTCTACCGACGCTTCATCCCAGATTACTCCAACGTTGCTCAACCCCTCATCGACCTCACCAAGAAAAACCTACCATGGAACTGGTCCCCCGCCTGCCAGACCTCCTTCGACACGCTCAAATCCCTCTTTCTGTCGAAGCCAGTCCTACACCTCCCTGACCCTGCTGCACCCTTTGCCATTGCCACTGACGCCTCTAAATATGCTTCTGGCGCCATCCTTCTCCAAACCGATTCTAACGGCAAATGGCACCCGTGCTCCTACCTCTCCCAGTCGTTCTCCCCAGCAGAATGGAACTATGACATTTATGACCGAGAACTCCCCGCTGTCATCTGAGCTTTAAAATTGTGGTGACACTACCTCCACGGATCCCCCTTCCCAGTCCAGGTCTTCACCGACCATAAGAACCTCACCTAGCCATAAAGGAACCAAGAGGAGTAATATGAGATGAAGGCGGGGCATAAGATGGAGATTCCTCATCGCTATCTGAGTCATTTTGTGAAATAGATGTGTCAGTTTCATACTCGCTTGTTTCACTCTGGATACCAGATGTGTCGTGGTATGTTGTAAAGACACTTTCCTTTTCGATATACTCTTCCATTTGGAGAAATAAAAATTGATCGAAATAATGTGGGTTTTCGATGTAAACACCATTTTGATTAAAACCCAGAAAAGTACAGCCGAGATAAGGAAGGTAAATGAAATCAGTAGCGTAATTCAAATCATAAAAATTTTGAAACCAATGAAGGTGCTGCACTGCGAGGGACAGCGGTATGTCACACACGTACTGACTTCCTAACGATGCCAGCAGGGGCCACTCTGCAGGTACGTTTTCGGTGAGGAGGTGAGGGACGGTCTTGGTCAGGGTTTCCCATTCCCAAGATTTGTCCTTCCTCTCTTTCCTCTCGTCTAGGCCGCTTCAAAGAAGGGCCAGCCACCGTAGATTTGGACGCCTCTGCCAAAAGGGCATTGATATCAGTGGAAAAATCAGTTGCTGACTTTACTGTGTCCCTGAGCTGTTGCTCAAGTTCAATGATCATCTCAATGAGAGGATCTTCAGCACACTGTTTCAAAATAGAAAGATAAGGGTCCATGCATTTATGAAAAGCGGACCTCCACATCTGATCTACACACTTGTTCCATTTGGAGATCCGAGGAACGTCCCATAAGGGATTGTACCATTGGATTTGTTGCCATTCGTCAACTTGTTCGTAGCAGAAATTCTCCGAGTTGACGTTTGGTACCAACATGGTTTCCATGTCGTTAAGTGCATCAGCGTGTGGGAAAAGAGGAAAATAAACTCCATGCCTCTGTTGCTCCCCAGAAAGAATCTCGTCGCCTTGAAAATGTAAAAAACAATCTCATGAGTCCGAACCTGGAAAACAAAAACCATTTCCTTCTAAAACCGAGCACAGTTCTTCTCCCTCGTAAGCGTAGAGGAGAAGTGCTTTCCCATCAGGTTGCTTAGGGAATCCGAGGTCCTGTGGGTCCACATAGTGTACAGTGGCACAACAGCCTGTGTACTTGGGGTTGGTTACCTTGTAGCGGGCATCGTGGAAGATGTTCAACCACAGAGCACGTCTCTGCTGCACGGCCAGCGGCCTGTCCTGGAGGATCCAATGATCAAACTCCAAATGGTTGACATCGTGCAAACTGTTGATGCAGTTCATTTTGACGCGTTTGTTGTAACCTTGTCAGTGTTACGGCTCAATACGCCTAACAGCGTCCTAACAGACTTAATCGTTTTTCTTCTCTTTCTTTATCTTATCAGATTAACTTATGACAGCCACGCTGTCCCTATGCTTCTCTCTTTCTTTCACATCATGCCGCATGCACTCCTCATTCCTTTCATCTCCGTGCAGTGCATGGCTATGTCTTCCTTTCTTCTTCTTTCATTCTGCCACCACCGTGCGGTTGCCTCATGCGTTACTTCGTTTCCATTTCATGGCCGTGCTTGATGCACGCTTCTACCTCATGCTACTAGAGTCCGGAATATTCTAGAACAATCATCGGTAGATCCGATACAAACATGTACATACATAGTAGTAGTATATAAGGGCGCAAGTCCCAGCCAGAGAACTCCAGTTTAGTTCTCTTGGTTTTCTACCCCATAAACTCCACTTGAACGCTCCTGCCCAACGCCACTCGCTGGTCAGTACATTTCGATCTTTGATTCCCTAGTGCACCCTTGACGGGTTTTTGGGTTGTTTCAGGTTCACTAATCAATGCCAGCACTCCTTTGATTGTCCTCACAGAATATGCACGCCATATGATCTGGGCTGTTTGTTTGTTGGATGGTGCAGCAACGTGTCACGATTGCAAGGACAGGAAAGCCGTCCTCCCCAAAGATGTTTCGACAGCCATCAAGCACCAATATGGTGTTTGGGAGGAGAAAGTTGTTCAGGCAATCGAGAACCTATATGCCCGTTCCTGACTATGAAGGGTTCAGAGATGACGTTTGGGGGAGCGCTGCAAGGTGCGCAGTAGAAGTAGAAGGAAAGAAGGTGAGGGAGGAGATTTTTTCGTGGAAGGAGTGAGGAAGGAAGGCAAGGCAAAGAATCAAAAAGGGCTAACGGGAAACTTGGCAGTTGAGCGATCTTTTGAATGTCCATAGTCCATGGCAATGGGAATAACGTGGTACAGAACATCATTGACTCTGTTGAAAATTTGAATGGTTGAGCATGTATTGATGTTCAGTCCTTTCGGCAAGTACGTTGAGACGTTTAAGTTCATCCCGGAGATCTTGTGCGAGCAATTGGTACGCTTTGTGCAGTGGAAACCATTTCAGAATCAGTACATAGCCTAAGCTGACAGCACGAGACAACATAACATAAACACTTTGTAAGCTGCGTGCACACGACAAATCCATGATGACTCTTTTGAGGGATCTTCCTTGCACCTTGTAATCTGTCAACGCAAATGCTGGCAACAATGGAATTTGAATGTGTTTGATCATGAACGAATTACTCACAGAATCAGTGAAACGAAAATTGACAGTGAAAGGCAAGATTGGCATGACATCGGCCTTTCCCAGGATAACATTAACCATACAATCTTTCACTTTAATGAAAACACAGTGTGCATATCAATTACCATCATCATCTCGAGAGTATGAAATGCTGTCTACAACGCCCTGCATTCCGTTTACAATTCCACACATTATCGACACATTTTCAGTAATCATGACAGGCATGCCAACACAGAGAGGTAATTCCCCCAACATGTCATTCATTATCGTTGAATTGAGGCCCCATACCAGGTGATGATATTGTAATGGCAGGTCACTTTTTTGGCTAGAGTCTTTCGATCTGTAGAGATTTAAAGTCCTGTGGTGAGTGTCACTGAACATCGACGCTTTGCGAAGATTGATAGCATCTCGAATCCGTTTCTTAGTCACGATGATTGGAGCATCTTGAAAGCTCTCCACTTCATCTGGAGCATGACATAACAAATAGTCTAACTTCCAGCTGCACAGCACATTGTAATTGGAAGAGTTGTAATTCTCAAGTGAACCAATTTCATCGGTAGGCACCCCATTTTTTGTACAGCATGCCTCACCCTGTTGAAGATGAGCGAGCAAGTTGACGTAAGGGGCATTGTTACGAGTGTGCCAGTTCTTGTGTAAAATGACAACCTGGTTTACTTGTCGCCACAAACATGCACTGTGTAATGCCAATTGGCCAGCAGGAGTCTCCATTGTACTTGAGGTCAACTTCTGAACCAACTTGTATCCGAATACAGGCTGTTCAGCAACAGCTCAGAGTTGGCCAAAATCCCCTGTGAATATAACATTTACATTACCAAAAGGCTTATCTGCAGCAGAGGCATTTGCTGATTCGGCAAGACACAAACGATGTGAGATTTCACTCAACAATTTCGCGGATATCATCGATATCTTGTTGATGATCAAGTATGTAACATGTCGCCAGATAAGTTCCAATTCCGATTGATTTATATGACCCTTCCAACACGGTAAAGATGTCAAGGAATGAATCGTGTTACCTCTGATAAGCACAGCAGTGCACCCTGTAGGTGCTGAAATCATTAAGTGTTCTCTGCAGCCGATCTTGTCAAAGAAGGATGCAATGGCATCAATCAGATAACTCTTTCCAGTCCCTCCCATGCCAGCAATATGCATCAGCAACTGTGCTGGGTTTCATTCCATAGCATGTTTGCAAACTATACGAAGTGCCATCTCCTGCTTAGCATTTTGACCAATGCCTGTTTCTTTCAAAATCCCCAAATGAAAATTGCTGCTTCCTTGAGCTTGAAGACTCCTGGATGACAGAACACTGATTCCAACATCAAGCTCACCACCAATGAATTGTGGGCGTTTTTGTATGTGATCGTCAGAAGTTGCGGCCACATCAGATTGCTCTGTCGTTTTCCGTTTCCAAAGTGCTAACAGTGTTGCACAATACCCACTGATCACTTTCTTTCCTCCTTTGTCTACAACCCAAATGTCAGTGCTATCAGACTCCATTGGTTGATTGTCAGGTTCAGGGTGAACAATCAACTTTGCTCTATACAGAGTTGAGAGAGCATTGAGCACGTCACGATTGGCACCAAAAGGCTCAGGGTTTGAGCTGCTATTGTTCATCAGATCGCCCCCATCGTCAAATTGCATACAATCTCTGTTGACTATTGCACTTGCAAGAGATTCCCATTCATTGTCCTCAATGGGCAGCGAGCCACCACCATAGGGGACATCCATTCAGGTTCCATCTAGTGTCGAAGTGTGCAACCGAGCCCAGGTGTCTTTGCATCCTGACTCAATTTCCATATTATCCATAATTCATTTCGCCTCCATACAGAAGTGCATGTCATTGAACACCATTTCCCAAGTGTCTGCAGTTCCTGTCAAATCATCGATGGTCCACCATGGCTTAATTAAGATTAACATGGCATGACACCATTCTTTGCGCGTGGAAGGCAACACTTCACTTCATCAATGAGGAATGTGATGACCAACAAAAGAAAGTATGTATTGTTCTACACATGTTCTCACCATGTGCGTCGAGCTCTGCGGATGTTGCAAAAGGAACTTCCCTCAAGGGTTAGTGGGACGTCCAACTGAAACTGGCATACCATTGGCATGAACGGAAGCTCTGCTATTTTGTTCTAATCTAGATGTCTCCAATTTCATCGAGATCTTCTCTGCACTTTGCACATATTCCCAAAATGTCAAATCTCTGAAGGCGATGTCTGAAGGGCACAATTGGTAATCGCAGACCAGATCGCTCATCAAATGCCTTTGCTATCGACAGAAACCTGTATTTTTTCCCTTTCTACATTTTGAACTCCATCCTCCTTCTGTCACATGTATTCGGACAAATGGTCACAACTAACGACAACAAACGAGTGTGATTTATAATGATCGCCACCCCCCACAATGTAACTCATCACCGGCTGACGTGACAATTCCTGCCATGCCATAAGTGCATTGACGGATTTCATGAATTAAATTTTTTCCTTTGCTCCTTCGACACTCTCATCTATGCACCTTTGCTGCGGGACTGGAACTGATGTACTTAATATCAATATTGCACTGCAGAAGGAAAATAAGCACTTCATTGTAATTGTTGACCTGAGGATGCAGTCGGCAAAGCAACACCAACTGCATATCAGGGTCGATCTCTGTAGATGCCCTTGTCATGCCATCGATCTGCATTCGGCAATGGGCATCGTCTCGAGGCTCCCCAGCTCAAAGGTGTTTCCAACATGTCTCAGTGTGTTCATGCCAATTGCATGTAACACTTTATCACAAAAGGTCTTGTTGACTTGCATTCGATCCCGCAGTGCTTGTGGATTCGGATTTCCCTTTATCCAAATAAGAAGGTGCAAATGCAAAGTGCCTCTGTCTTGCACTTCTACCATTCCAAAGTATGCCACACATTCACCAAACAGACCAGGACGCCTTTGAACAGGACGCAATATGATGTCGAAAAATGCGTTTATCATTTCATTAAACGCTCTCACAGCAACATGGGCATGGGAAGTGATAAACACAGCCTAGTCGTGTAGACTCATGCCTTGCCACGTCTGCAGGTTGAATCCACCATAAGTACTGAATAGCGGGTTGTATAGGTCAGCAGGATTAATAGTAATGAACAATGCTGGCGTTGCGAATTCCCTCATTAAGCCCCTCAGCTGGTTACAGCGCGCCTGCTTATATCCTGTGGTGCC
>JBBPQQ010000472.1:0-11878 GCA_038092595.1 Boletus subdepauperatus
AGTCGCAGATGGGAAGGCTCGACAAGATCATGAACACGCCTGTGAAAGGAAGGGAAGCCGGTGGATAGTGCCTGTGCATGTGTAACATTTCCTTTCGGTTTCATTCCATTCTTCAAATACTCCTCTTTCATGTTGATAATAGCCCTGCTACCCCACTCGTTTTGTCTGCATATATCACGTCATGGCCGTCCTTTTTATTTCGCATGTATGTCTACATTATTTCCTTTCGCAACGCCGTGGTTATCTGCGAAGAGCTACTCTCCATAGAAAATAGCCGACTCCAGAGAGAAGGCCCCCAACATGTCCTGGCGTGTCAGTCTTCGTGCGCTATTCATTGATCCGAAATGAGTGCCCCATGAGCACACGGTCCGTCGCGAGAGGACACGTACCTGATCCGAAAAGCTGCGCCACCCGTCATAAATAAGGACACCGGGGAGAAATACCCAGGCTGGACAGGGAATCACAAAGAATATCAAAAACGTGTTGCGAGGAAAGGCACACGAATACAAGGCGATGGTTGCCATGATTGCACCTGGAGATGATTAGTAAACATTATGATAAATGAAAGAGGATGACATCTCTGATCTCACCGCTTGCACCGAGTGAAGACACGTTTTCACGTCTATAAAAGTGATTCCACCCGAGACTGGCGAGACTGGCGGATATGCCACCTGATGACGATTAGCGTGATCAGACGACATGGGATGGACACACCTAGGAAATACAGCGCCAGGAAATGTCTGTTACCGAGGAGATGCATGACCGACGGGGCCATGAAATAAAAGGTCAGGCCGTTGAACAGCGCATGCGAGGGATCCATGTGCGAGAAGCAGGACGTGAGGAGAGTCCATCTAACGAACGGCGCGTTGGTGCAAGAAAGTCGGGCAAAGCCGAATTCACGTACATGCGGCCCGAGGTGACGTTGCGCATGTCGACGCGAAAGTTGTCGAGCATGAACCTCAAGAGGGTGCTGTCGCCGGTCGTGCGCTGTGTGGCGACTGGTCAGCCCAGTAAGGGGAGTTGTGAGTGACGGACGTGTGTCTGCATTGCGAGCTCCCAGGTGAGGTAGACGCCGGCGTTGGCTGCGATGATGGCATAAAAGATGAACTTGCTGTCGAGCGAGTTGAGCCAGTCGGGACGAGGCGGACGACGCCATGAAGAGCCGGAGCCGCGGAAAGGGCCGAGATCACGGTGGGATGCATTGGCGGGGCGGGTGAGGGTGAAGTGTCTGGCGAGGAAGAGGGGACGGCGAGGGATGGTCCTCAGGCATGGGAGGCGCAGCAGAGTCGAGGAGATGCTCATGGGTCACACTCAAGTTTGACACACAACAAACAACAACGCAAAGTCGACCATGTCGCACCACCTGTTCCTGCTGTCGCCGTCGGACACGCCGATCTACAGTCTGACGCACTACTCTAACAAGCCTGCACAGACGACGAGCTATCCGCTGTCGTCGAATCTACCGAGCTGGTCTACATCTGCGTTTGCGGGCACGCTGACGGCATTGTCAGGTGCATCGAGTGCGACGCAATCACACCATGTGCAAGGGGGCGGGGCGAGGATGGGAGGGGGCCAGGACCGGCATGTGATCCAGATGATCGCGAACGCGAGCCTGGACGTGATCGAGGACGCGATGCGGAAGGAGAGTGCGATGTAAGATGGGTGTGATGGTTGCGCGCAGTCGGCTGAGGCTGTGACAGGTACCTGAAATCGGTGGACAAGTTCAACGAGTGGACGGTGTCGGCGTTCATCACGCCTGGGAGTGGGTCTGGCAGGCCCGCAGCTGGACGGCGCTGACTGTTCTGCGCAGACACGAAATTCATATTGCTACACGAGACAAAGAACGAGGAGGGGATCCGGGGGTTCCTGCAGGAGGTGTGGGAGCTCTACGTCAAGGTGTGTTGGTGGCCATGGCGGGGTTGTGTCGCTGATGACTGGGCCAGGCGCTGCTGAACCCGTTCCAGACGGCACACACGACGATCCGGAGCAGTGTCTTTGACGGGCGGGTCCGGGCGAGTGCGAAAAAGTACCTGTAGCGAGATGCTGTGGAGGTGGCTCGGGTCCACCTGCTTATTGTTGTCGTACAGCCAGCCATTGGTTGATCTCTTCCACCATCTCCCCTCCCATCCACCACCTCTTTTTTCTTTTCTCCCTTCTTTTCTTTTGTTCTCTCTACTACTATTTCTTCGGACAGTCTCTCTACTCGTACCAATCATTTAATATCCTTGCATCCAAATGGCCACTACCAATCGCGCCTCTCTCCTCAGCGGTCTCCGCACAGGCGGCGTGCGCTCCTCCTCCATGAGCGCTCCTCTCTCTCCTGCACAAGCAACATCGTTTAATCTGCCACGCTTCACTTCCTCCGCTCTCAACTCCCCCATCTTCCCAGAGGAGGACATCGATCAGCTCTCCGACCTACTCTCATCCAACTTGTACATCAACAACCATTCCCATCCCTTCACACCCATCGATGCCCCAAACAGCACATTCGTACATCACCAGGTCGCTCCACACAGGCCCTTGAACCCCAACAGTGTCCCATTCAGTCCGGCTCATCTTCATACCCCACAGCAGCAGCCACAACCCGTTGATGCCCAGCTTCACGCATATCAGCAGATGCAGTTGATGCAACTCGAAATATTGCGTCTCCAGGTCCGTCCACCGCCTTACATCCGCTCGTCTCACGCATTGACCCTCCCTCAGAACGCCCAGGCTCAGCGCAACCAGCAGGTTCAAGCTGCCGTCCTCGCAGAGGCTCTCCGTCAGCAGGCTAGGCGCTCCCCCAATGGATTCGTACTTGCTTCCGCCGGTCCCGCTAATACCTCGTTTGACTTTGGCTCAAATACCCCCCCAACCCGGCGTCCCAGCCAAGCAGAGCTTCTCAAGGCTCAGTTGGGTGTCTCCACCACCCCTCAGCTGAATGACCATGTTCCCATGACTGCCGCCCTCGGAGGTCGTTTTGGTTCCCGCCTGCCCCCCAGCACCATCGCATTCCCTTCTCTTCCCGATGCTGGCCCTCAGAGCTATTCGCCCCCCAAGCAGACCACTGTACTCTGCCAGGTCCGCGGTGGCTCCCCGCCCCACCAGGCTTCCAGAGATAACACACCCTCCAGATCTGATGCTGCCACCTCCTGGAGGCGAGGAAATACCACCCATTCCGTCCTTAACGGACTCCGTACTGCCTCCACCGCATCCCCCAGTGTCAAAATCACACCCCCTCCCGGAGAGCGTCTTTCCCCCCCTCTGACACCGGCCAACAAACTTCGCCCTCGTCCGCTCAGCTTCACCTCCATGGCCCCATCCAATGTTCCCGTCGTGGCTATTGATTCAGGCAGCGAGCATGACGATGCCATGTCGTCTGCGAGCTCGACCTCTCAGTCGAACCCAGCTACTCCGCAGTCCTTGACCTCGCTCGAGTCCAGCCCTCTCTCTCCGCGGGAGGAGGCGGCGAAGAAGCTGTACGATGGCCTCGGTATGGGCCGTCCTGCTCCATATGTCGTCCAGACATCTGGCTTGTCTTTTCCTCACAGGCTTGTCAGTCACCCTCTCAGACAACCCCGGGGCCCGCCATCAGGCGCTGATGAGCTCGGACCAAAGAACTTTGCGACGAGGATCAGGCGCAAGGCCATCGGCGGACTGGGTGTTCTCATGGACGCACGCGAGCGCCGAGAGTCGATCGAGGTGTACTAAACGGAGTTCCTACCCCGCACCGCAAGAATCAATCGGTGTTCCTGTCAAATCAATTCCTTCCACTCCTTTTCCTTGTACTGCGCCCAGCACTGTTACACTACTCTGACTTTTTCGGGCGCCAATTGGTGATATTATGGACTCAGATCCTGGTGCTTGCACCCGCCACAACTTCCCCTCCTTTGCAAATATGGCCTGTCCATTTGTTTACGTTCGCAGTTCGGTCAAAGTGTTGTTTTAAATAGTCGTCAGCGTTGTGCTTGCCATTACGTTGCTTTTCCTTTTCCCCACACAATTGCATAAAAGTCTTTTTCTCTTTCGTTATTTTATTTCGGCGGGGCTCCTCGGGCGGGAGGCGTGGGTTGGCTTGGAAGTTGACCTTGTCGAGTTTTACAACCTGCCTCGCATGAATTCACTCGTGTCGTATGTCTAACCATCCAATTGCATCATTCCACGCAATCGGTGTGAAACACCTTGTGGATAAGTGCAGCGGGAGAACACAGGTCATTATGTACGCACATGATGGCAGTATGTACAAAGGTTTCTCCAGTCGCGCGGGGAGCAGTCAAAGCAGGTTTCATTGATGCTACTACCACGTTATTTACACCGTTGACCGACAATCGCCTTGCCATGTTCCTAGGAAATCTGGTGAGAGGGATGGCGTCGTTGGATGAGGAACGAACAAACCTGCCATTCTTCTCTGCTTATCCACAACTGATGGAAAGTACCCAAGCTCGCCAGGATGCTGCCTCCCAACCATCCACCATACCGCCTTTCGATGGGATTTCCAGGCGCGTGTATTTTCACCTGAGCATATTAAATTCAGTCAACGCTGCATCGCGTGTTGCGGCTCATACTGACGTGAGGGAAGTTACGAGAGAGCTCCGTTTCAAGTCGATCTGCGAAACCGGCAAACAAGCTCCCTCCCCCGGTGAGGACGACGTTTCCCATGAGGACTTGGCGCAAGTCTGGGTCGCAAGCACGCAGAGACTCTGAGAGCAATGCCGGGATATTTTTGGGCAGATTTGGATTTTGAGCCTGTGTCCCTGATTTAGCATGACGTTCGAAATCGATCACTTAATAAGGCCTACCACGAGCTGTGGGGAATGAAAGAAAAATTGTTCTCCGACTTGAAAGCGTTCTGCAGCAAAGTACGTGTTGTACCCCGTCGGAAACTCGTATTGACGCGGCGGGCGAGAAGCGGCGGCTCTGAAGGCAGATGGGTTAACGATGTGATAAAAGGTGTCAACTCTTCTGGCTTACTGCTCATTCCATCCTTGGTCAAGGACCCCGGCTACGCTTTGAGTCCATTCGTCGACCTCACGGCTTTCATACCATGACTTCCAGCTCTCTGTGGTTCCGGCGACCCTATCCTCGCGTAACGTAAACTGCGCAGGAGCCCCCGGCTCCACGGGCTACGGCATGATTCAACATCGAGAGGACACGAAGAGTGGACTCTCGTACAATTTTTGTAGCGATGAGCTGATGAGGGTATAGCTCAATACCTCTTCGCATCGGTGTTGGATTAGCCAGAACGTGCTTTGCATGCGCGTGCACGAGTTTTGGAAGCGCAGAATAAACAAGACCTGAACCAGTGAACACCAGAGACGCCCAATATTGACAAATTCTTACCTTTTCTGAGAACAAAACCGTCCACGACGGGGGTGATGCTTGCCATAGAATGACCAACATCAACGACCAGGGCGGATCCTTTTCCTGCAGCGAACCTGACGGGTGACTTCAATAGACAGACAGGGCGGAAAGGTCGATGCCTTACGCATTCAGTACACCTGTGTTGGCGATATAAAAGGCGGGGACTTGGAATTCTTCAAACATGATCTCGGCCATCCGTTCTCGATTAGCAGGCGTGTTCCATGCGGGCTCAGTGACAAGAATGGGGTGTTCGGATGGATTAGTGCGCATCACGTCCACCAGCGCGTGCGATATCAGGGCAGGGATCGGGTTGAAGTCGGATACTGGAAGATCATTGGATTTTAGCCTCCATGTCTACTTTATGGGCGAGGTGACTGACCGAGTCCGTCCCGGAACGCATGACCGATCTCCATGCCGGCTCTCCATATCGAGGGACCGTGTTGGCCGAGATAAAGCTTTGCGTCGCTCCTCGGTTTCGGGGCCTCTGGAGTGCCGTCTCCTGTCGTATCACCCATTTGAACGTCGCTGTCGCCCGCGGTGGGTGTATACCCGTAATAAGAGGATATGATCGCTTTTGGTGTATCGTCTCCCGCGTAGCCCGCTCGCACGGACGAGGAGCCCATGTCGACCACGAGTGCAGATACTTCGTCTACGCAATGTCGTGAGCATCGTGCACGGTGTTGGATTTGTCTCTTGGCATACCTCCTCCGTAGTTCACCATCGTGATTGCTATGAACGCGAAAGTGTCACTCGTTCAAATCTTCGCGCACTACATTGATCACGTGACCCGTACCATCAAGTCTGCAGACCGCGCAGTAGTACGGTGGTAATCTTGGATCTTGGTTACTCGGAGAAGGGGAGAGACTTGTTTCCAGTCGCCTCGAAGTGTAACACTATCCATTATTCTGCTATGAAGCCGTATGGTTGTCATATCTTCAGGGGGGGCTTACATAACACGATCGTGTAGATCCACTTTTTCCGGTTCGTCCATCAAAGGGTCTGCAAGCCGCGGTCAATTGAGACCTCCCGCAACGATAACGGTCTTTAGTACCTACGGGGGCTGCGCAGGAATGGCACGAGTCGGCCCGAAGAAGAGGAAAGAACCTGAACAAGATGAAGACCACAGAAGCGCGTTTGCCGAGGCCGTCAGGCTAGAGATGCTCAGTGACGAGGAAAAACGCGAGGCAGACGAGGGGGAGGACGAGGAATCGGACGAGGAAGTAGACGAGTTTCCCGAGATCGACGCGGAAAGTGACGAGAACGAAGAGGACGACGAAGAGGACGAGGACGAAGACGAAGAGAGCTCATCCTCAGGCTCAGATTCAGACTCGGGCTCGGACATGCGCATATTCCCCAAGTCGAAAAATATCGTCTCTCAAATCACCGGACACCCGAAACGTGTATACCCAGAGGTTGAACCAGAGTACGATTCAGATTCGTCCGTCGAGGATGTACGTGTCCCATTTCCAATGACCCTTGGTGATCCGTTAACGTGTAACGCGTACTTAGGACCCAAATCGTGTCGGGAACATTCCGTCACATTGGTATGATGATCTCCCCCACATTGGCTACGATATCAATGGGAAGCGCGTGCTCCGTCCTGCCAAAGGAGACGAGTTAGACAAATTCTTAGAGACTGTCGAAGACCCGACCTCCTGGTTTGTCGCGCCTTACTTTCCTGGAGTGCTTCCTGTTCATACTTAAACAGGACATCTGCTTGGGATAAAAACACCCAAGTGAACAAGCCACTCTCTCCTGAAGAGCTAGATATTATCCGCAGGTTACAAGCAGGCGAAAATCCCGATGTTGGCTACGATCCGTACGAGCCCACAGTAGAGTGGTTTACCGGGAAAGGTAAAGAGGAAGTTATGCCTCTTTCTGCGGCACCGGAACCCAAGCGTCGCTGGCTTCCCAGCAAATGGGAGAAACAAAAGGTATTTGGATTGTCTTGTGAACGACACTCGCAATTCATCACCCAGTAGATCATGAAAATTGTTCGTGCCATACGGCAAGGCCGCATCGTTGGCTCGAAACCCAAGACTGCTGGCGACAAGCCTCAGTTCTATGCTATCTGGAATGAACCACCATCTAACCAGTCACCTCCTCTCCCTGCTCCTAAACCTGCTCTCCCTACGCATGCTGAATCTTATAACCCTCCTGAAGAGTATCTCCCCACAGATGCAGAACGAAAAGGATGGGAGAACACCGGTCCTGAAGATCGCGAGCGCGACTACCTTCCGCAAAAACACTCGTCCTTGCGACTTGTACCAGCTTATGACCAGTTTATGAAGCAACGTTTCAATCGCCAGCTCGACCTATACCTCGCGCCGCGAATACAGCGGATTCGGCTCAACATCGATCCCAACAGCCTTATTCCAAAACTCCCAAATCCCAGCAGCTTGCGACCCTTCCCAAACTATCGTTCTCTCAAGTTCACGCATACGAACGCAAGAGTTCGATGTGTTTCCACAAGTCCCGATGGCGCTTGGGTGGTCAGTGGCGATGACACCGGGAATGTGAGCCTATGGGAGGTAAATGTCGGGCGCGAGGTTAGGAAGTGGGACGTTGATGGCAAGATTGGAGCAGCTGAATGGTGTCCATCGACAGACATCAGCTATTTCGTCGTTGGCACGTACGTCGTGATTCCATGTCAGTCACGGTTAACGGGTGAACTTTCGATTTCCAGGGAAGACAAGCTACATTTTATTATTCCGCCCAATCTGCCTTCCTTCATACTACATCCCACTCAATCTGCCCTTACTCCTGCTACTCTCCCTCCGGCTACGCAGTCACCCGTCAAATGGATATCTTCTCCGGGGCGAGAGGATGGAGTAGTTCTAACGATCTTGTTGCCTGCTGCATCTGGGTTGACCAAACAGATCGCATGGCATCGAAAAGGCGATTACCTCGCCACCGTTTGTACGTGTAACTCTTCGTCTCCGGTGGCGTTTCTAAAGATTTTTTTCTTCCTGTTAGCAAACAGGGAAAGCCAGGGTAGTGTTTGGATTCACCAGGTGTCCCGCAGATATTCCCAAGCTCCGTTTAAGAAAATCAAAGGCACCGTGCAGCTAGTATTATTCCATCCAAATAAACCGCATTTCTTCGTTGCGGTAAGCAAAAGAATGAGTTAGTGAACAACCCGCCTCATTCTTCATTCTCGTAGACCCAACGCTATGTTCGGGTATACAACCTTGCGGAGCAAAAGTTGATCAAGACGCTAATGCCAGGAATTAAATGGATTTCTTCCATGGACATTCACCCTTCAGGGGACCATGTCATCGTAGGCGGTTACGACAAGAAACTATGTTGGTTCGATCTGGAGCTTAATGACAAGCCATACAAAATATTGCGGTAGATCCTATCTTGTAGTGCCATTTACGGGGCGCTAATTTCGGCCTTCCTGCAGATACCATACGCGGGCCATCCGATCTTTGCACTTTCACCCGAGTTATCCTCTTTTCGCATCCTCTTCGGACGATGGGACGATCCAGATCTTCCACGGACGGGTTTACAGCGACCTTATGACAGATCCTTTGATCGTGCCTTTGAAAATCCTCCGGGGTCACGATGTCAACGACGGGCTCGGAGTCTTGCAAGTCAAATGGGTAAGCAAGCAACCCTGGCTCATTAGCGCCGGAGCGGACGGAAACATTCTAGTCTGGTGTAGTTGAGGGTCAGCTCTTTGTCTGACTTGCTGACTATGAAATATGCCCCATTGTTGAGCTTGAATTCGGGTGGCGTAGCCGCGTAAACGGTGACTGTCAGCTTGGGTTACGACGGTAAGTAAGGTCTCTAAGAAGGCAACAAGGGCCTGTCAGCTCCTGTCAGCTCCTGGACCGAAGATCTTGAGGATCTACGACCGGCGGAGCTGACACCTCGGGGAATTTCGGCACCTGTGCCATGTGGACTAATTTGAAGTCATTTTTGCTTCCGTTGGGCCGATCGAGTCTGCGCTCTGTACTTAGGGCAGATGAAACTTTTACCAAGGTCTTTGTGGTAGGTTGAGAAGCTTGTAAGTCCCTTTCACGACCGTTGGCTAATCTTCGGTTTGACGGCGCTGATCCGCCAAATTTTGAGCAGATATGCTGCTCGACGTGGAGCGATACTTCCCTGTGCAACGACAAAACTCACTAACGATGGTACGTAACAAATCGGCAAGCCACTATCGGGGATCTATGCAGACAGCAAAGGATCTTGTCGATACGAGCCCCTGGTTGCTTTGAAGTGTATAAATGCTGCACTCTTTGAAGAATCACAACAAAGCGTCCTCCCACATTTCTTGTTACCCCGACCTCGCTTTGTATTATCCTTTCTTTGATTTGTATCCGCGCTTCATTTCGTTCCTATGGTTGACTGGAAAAACCCCCAAGTCATGGCCACGGAGGCATGCACGTATCTTTGTCGTTCCCCCGATCTTCTTCCCCTTCTAATCCAATTGGAATTACACAGTCGACTTCAACAATGTGGTCCACGTGTTTTGTGGGCTGTATATGTGGGAGCTCGTGATCTCGTTCTACTTTGAGATCTCCCTTATCAAAGGCAAACGCAAAGTTGGCTGGCCACTTGTATGTGACTTGCAGAAAATACTCTTCCACTGCTAACCTCTCTGCTTAGGGTGTGTTCTTGATATTTGTCACAAACTCTTGGACCACCCCCTCATTGACTGCACAGTTCCGTTCTTCCTTTGTCGGTATGGAATGCTGTGGGCACTCATTGGATTGTAAGTTTGAATTGCACGTTCACTCACTGAAACGCGTCACTGGTGTATTCTCTGTCAGGGTGGTTTCGTTGAACGTCTCGACTGAGGTGACTTTGTCCTAACTAACTTCGCCTGCCTCCAATTAACCCGTTAAACATTGCAGGTGAACTGTGGTGTGAGTGAAAACGTCAGCTCAAAAGCCACGTGTCTGACCAAATCCAGGCTTTGTATACAGCCATATCGGCAAGTTCTCACTCGTATTGCATGGCGATAAACTCATCGCCGTGGATGTAGGTTGCTGGCAACACTACGATTGCCAGCGCTTCAACATCTTTGATGATCAGGACGTAAGTCACCCTACATCGACCGTTGACCATGGGTTGCTGACCTTCCATAGCATTGCTCTCTGGGAATGGGAAAGATGGGTGACCATCACTATTGGTATCCTCTCTCTCGGACAGTGGGGCATCCTGATCCGTGGAATGAACATTGTCGAAGCCGTCTGGGATCCTTCCACAAACTCTTGTGTCGTAAATAATACAAACCATCTCCTGCTCAACCTCAACTACTTCTACAGTGGGTCTCTCCTCCCTCCTCGCGAAATAACTCGATTTAACCGCCTCTTTTTTTGACTGGGAGTAGCTATGGCATTTGATTTTGTCATTCTTATATTCACAACTGTAGTTCTTGGAAGGTATTCTCGACCGAACGAAGGACTTTCCGGTCTCTTGTTTCGTGACGGGCTGATATACTTCCTGGTCACATCCATGTGTAACACTATACCTGCGGTAAGTCGCTCGACTCCAGGAACAACAACGATGTTTGACGGTCGATTCAGGTACTGAACCTTTTGAATTTGAATGGTGAGTTTTCCCCTACTTTTATCCAACGTAAATGCCTGAACTGCTTGTAGACGAAATGAACGTGTACGTGGTCAGCTCTTCCTTGTCAATTCGACCTGACGACATGTGCATCCAATAGTATTGCGACGGTGAGTACGCTTTTGCTATCAACTACACAGCCTGTCGACGCGATCGTTCCAGGTCCCTGCAGCTACTACCTCGTAAGATATATCCGTGTACTGCTTTGGAACAAGTCTCATCCTTTACCAGAGCAGTCGCAGCATGCCGCGCCGTCATCCGTCTCAAAGAATATGCCGATAACTCCTACCGTAGTTATCCGATGCCAACGCTCAACATCATCAACACCATCGCCAGCCGCTACAGTTCAGTAGTTTCTCCGTATACCACGCACGACCCTCTGACTGTCAAGTAGGGAAAGCATCGCATCCGCAACCCCATCGAACGAGAAACGCCTTTTCCTTGGATGAGCTCGGGTGAGTTTGTTTCGACGCGATGAGGATGCTCGGCCGATGAAATAAACCGTGACTTGCAGAACCACGTCTTCGTCGGATCCCAACGCTCCCAAGTTACCGACCTACGTCGAATGGACTCAGCACGGTACTGTCACTTCGGTGGGGTCGGTTATCAAGAAGGAGACCGATAGCCAACCGCTGCCGAACCATGATTCTTCCGTGTCTGTTGTCTAGACGAAGAGAGAAATTTCACAGCCATCTTTGCTACAACATATCCCAGTCTCGATGAACGCGATCTTGCTATTTTGATAATACTTTGGTGTAATTGCAGTACAGTACTTTTCGATTTTCATGTCTAGTAGGAGAACAGCCTCTGCCGTCTTACACCCTGTGACATTTGGTGGTATAAGTACTTGAAAAGACCTAACAACAACGATTCCCTGGAGCAGAAAAGGACACCATGAGAGCGACACGCGTTCATTTCCTGCGTGCCGGTGTGCTTTACCGATTCATGCCCTGGCGCT
>JBBPQQ010000473.1:0-11864 GCA_038092595.1 Boletus subdepauperatus
AAGAGAAGGCGCAGCCTTTATGAAAGACATGCATAGGGGGTGTGCATCAAGCACTGCCACAAGAGAAGGCACTGCCTTAATGAAAAGAGAAAGGTTAACATGAGGCATGTGGGAAATGAATGAAAGAAGCATAGAAGTGCACAGCACTGATGTGAAATGGAAGTCGTGCACTGCACGAGGTAAAGGGCAGGCGCAGGCCTGGTGTGAAGGCAGCGTAGCTGTCATGAGACTAAAGGGAGATCTTATCAGTCAAGACAAGAGATAAGATAAGAAAGAAAAGAATGAAACGACAAGTCCGTTATGTTAGGCGCTAGAGTGCGACCGTAACAACTTGCAGCCACAGTTCATGCAGCAAGTGTGTGGCGAGAGGCTGTTGATGACGCGTCAACCATCCCGGTAACATCTTCTCAGGCCGTCATCCAACCATTGCCTTCCGAGTCCATTACTGAAAATCTCCAATCAAGATTTGCAACACATTCCCGGTGTTTCATGGATGCTTACAACAAGGGTCTCAATGGTAAACAGGCCGCATGGGCAGCAAAGAAATATAGAGGCCACCGGGTCCTTCCTACAACAATCATGGAGGATCTCAACAAGGGAATGTCAGATTAATGGTAAATATCTAGTTTGGGTATATATATCATAGATCAACAGTCGTTTAACACCGTACATAACTTACAGCTGCATATAATATTAGGGGCTTGTGATTGTCTAGCCTGTGACCATGCCGCACCCGCCATCTCGCTAACTAAATTTGGCTATCCTTCCGGTGTGAAGTGGACTGTCACATTTTGTCACATCACATGATGTTCACAGTAAATGGTCGAGGGCAATCTTATTCATTGGGCAGCAGTCATGGTGGGCTAGATAATATTACCTGCAGCCTTTTGCGAGATGGCAATGGCGAGCTGGTTCCGTGCGACCAGCTCATGACATCCTGTATGTATTGTATCCGACTCCGCCGCATGTAACTCATGGTTGATGTTAGGCCATGGTCTCAAAATTTGCTCTGCCCATAGCAGAGATGCAGTCTTTTGTTTCTCACACTCGCACACAAGCCACGAGGAAGTGCATGCTGTGCTCACGCCTCCATCATTCCTCCACACGGCCAAAGCAGAAGTCTTCATGAAGACTTTGGCTCTCTTCTGTTCATTAAAGGAGCATGGTTGCTCATTCATAACTAGCCCCGAGTATGCCAGAGTAGGAACTGGGGCGGATGAGTCGTCTGACTCAGAACTTGAGATTGAGATGGACGCACTGAATGGATCGCATCCCCCTGGCGCCTCTGTGCTGGTCACACGCAGTAGGCGAAGTAGGCGAAAGAAAGCAGATGAAAGTGAGAACAAGTGCAGGGGTCAGCTCGTGATGCGCCGTGATGACTACAATCGCTATTTCATTGTGTATGTTTTTTTAAGCGGTCGAGCAGATCATTACTAACTACGTTGCAGTTGCCAATACCGCACACGCACTGATCGCGCACATCTGATCATGTGCAACCTTCAAGAGTACGACATCGACTACCTTTCTGCTCTCATCAACAATGATCTACCGGGGATTTCAAAGCACGAGACGGCCACTATGCAAGAGGGATATGGCCCACTCATTCCTTGCACGTTTACTGACTCGCCATCAGCGCAAACGCAAATATGTCGTTCGTATACACCTTTGTACAATTTATTTATACTAACTGTTCTGTAGCATATTGGCATCATTCGTCAGATGGTATGCTCGCTCAAGGATCACTACTGCCATGGATCGTCAAATGCCCGACAAGGTTCTATATATGAACCCTGTGATCTCGCCGCATGTCCACAAATTGTTGTCGTCTGTCGAAACCCACATTCTCATGCGCCACCAGCCCCCGTCAATACCCCCCCTCCGCTTGAGGCTGAATTAAAGAAACTGTTATCCAACATGGGCTGGCGCCTCGCCGATGCAACACCTCATTGGGTTGTGCTAGATACTGGATTTATGCATGGACTGTGAAATATTCTCGGCTGGGAATTTGATAGATCTCTAAGCCTTTCAGATCTTCATCCCTCGTATGGAAACCTAGATCACCTACGGTGTTTCATCCATAATGTGTGGCTCGATAAGTTCCCACATGGTACTGATTTCGAAGGTAGGCATTATTGCATCATTTCTTCGGGGTTTTTAATATGTAAACAGCAATTCAACAAATGGTTGTTAATACTGCGGGCCAATCTCACCACTATGTCCGTTGTGCAGAAACTCATCCACTGAAAAGTGGTGATTTTCAATTGATTGTTTGCATGTCGGCTAACATGTCACTTCGACTGATACGTGCAAAGCATCTTTCAATTGACATGTCATTCAAGCATGTTAATGGCAAATGGGAAGAGTTTGAGATTGAAACCTGGGATGCTGAACATATGAGGTGTATGTCATTTTTTGCACCGGAGACTGTTAGAGATCTCGTAACTTCATTTTACAACCATCGTTGTTGCCCGTGCATTCACTACATGTGATTCTGGCGAAGCACATTTCATATTGTTTTCTTGCATCTTCGAGATTGCACAGCAAGATACTGGGCTTCGTGCCTCATTCCACTACATGGACGGAAATGGTATCCAGTCCATTGTAGCTGATGGTCACAGGGGACAAGCACTTGGTATGGATAGGATCCTAAGTTGTTGAAATATGCTAATATGAAATCTTGGGGCTTGGAATGTTTTGTGTTTCACTCTGTCGTGACAACAAAATGCCTTGCAGATATGAGCCTCACTGTCACCTTTGTGACCTTGATCCTTATGATCACCTTCATCGAGTTTACCACCTATGCATTTTCCACTTCCGACGCAATGCACAAAAGCTTCGCACAGTGGTTCAATCCAATGTCTATAATGCAATTCTTAGTGTATCATCATTTGAAGCCCATCCCAACTTCGACAATACTCTTCAAATCATTAGAAATGGTGGCAAAAAAGCCAAAGGTACAAGTCATCTACATAAGTTAACAAGTTCTAACAAATACACAGCCTGGTTAAAGGACAAGGAAGATGGGATCTTCGCAATCCCAGCCCTATACTTCCCAAAGAGCCTGATGCCAGCCGAGTTTTGGAAGGCTTGTCCTACAACAACAAATGGAAATGAACAGGCACACAGAAACATAAATCGAGATGGTATTAATCTGACCTTACTTGGAGGCGTCATGCATGATCAGGACTACGATGAACGCATCAACTCCAGCATCGATGTTCAATCAACATACGGAATCCAGCTATGAGATCAAAGGTTGACACATGTACACCGCACATCATGCACTGTGTCATGGCTCAGTAAGCACCACATGTCAAGTTCTTAACAACGAACTTACCCTTTCTTAGTGCAGACCCAACGCCGCCAGCATGAGAAGCAGCAATTATCCTTACCTACCATTCACGAGGATGATTATCATCACGAAGCCACTCTACCCTATGAGCCAATCAGACCACATCAACATCACGAAGCCACCATATCCATATCATACTCACCCTCATTTGCTGAACATACATTACCCCATACCTTGCCTTCGAACACTATCCAGTCTAATGTCCACCCAACGTCAACATACAGTACCCTTACGAATGCCCTAACACCTGGAATCAGCATCACCGACTATCAATCATTTTCACCAGCCACATACTCGAGCCATAGCACCAGCGATGAACAACTCAACATCAAACCAGTCCAAGTATCCCAATATAGTTCTCTTGCAGGGCTCGGGCAGAACTGAAGGGCAAGTTGTGAGAGTCTAGCAAACACGCGTACATGTGCAATACACTATTACACCGTGCAGCATACATAGAAAGTTAAACTTACATTAATAGTCTCATTTCCGTGACTGCAAACCGCCATGGATGAGGTGTTGAGGTGTTGAGTGACACGAAGACAGACAGCCACAGCAGGTGGTCGACAACGAGGGAATCATGACCAGGAATGGACGAACGACGAGATGAGACAATGGATGACAGGAGGATCACGACCTGGGACAGACGTGGTCAAGACAAGGGGCAAAATGAGGGGAATGATGAGGGAGAAAAGAAGGAGCGCTCACCGGTTCTTATAATGGCTGATCACGTAGTGACAACATGACTCAGAAGGCTCCATGGACAGCAGTTGCGGGGTCTTTGCCAAGCCTCTGTTGTGATGCTTCTCCAGCGTAACAGGGCACACAACACTCCACTGGATTGGACACCTCAGGCAGCACTTTTTTCAAACTCCGATGGTCTTACAGACCCATTTTCGTTGTAGGTAGTAATGGGTCTCTTAGACCATGTATCGTTGACGAGCAGGGCCAGCTCCATTTTTGGTAAGAAAAATGAGATTGCGGTGCTGAGTCCCGGGTCCTGGTACCACTGCATTTGTTCAGTCACCTTGTGTGACCGACAAGCATGGTGAATATTAGGTATAATTAGTTGAAGAAGTTTACATGTGCTCTCGGAGAATCCCGGGCGGGGTTGACTCACACGGGTCATGCATATAATCAGAGCGACACAATCTTCTGATCTCGAAGTGTTTACATAGGGAGATGGAAGCCCACTGCGGGAAACAGCGGGAAACACTGAGGAACACGAAGTGACGGATCAACGACGTGTATAAGAAACGATGAAGACAGCTGATAGTAGGATACGACTAAGGACTACCTGACCGTGCGATAGCATATATATGTATGTTGAGCTATGATGTCATGATGTTATGATCCTGAGGCTTACACCCTTCCACCCTCTGAAAAACAACCAAGGAAACCAAAGGCAAAAAGCTGTGAAACCGACCCCACAGGATACAATCCAGTTACTATCAGAACAAGGCCTTTTACTCGAGAAGAATCCGAAGCAACGAAAATAGGCAAGTCAACAGATGCCAGCCTGGGGGTCGTAACATTGCATGAAGGGGGGGAAAAATACTAAGAAAAAGAACTTAAAAGAACTTAAGAATCCCAAGGAATGGTGACCATGATTTCACTTCCATGTGAATACTCCTCGTCGGAATCATAGTAGTCGTTGAGATTGGCAGGGGGCATGACGACACCGACAGATGCGACTGCCAGTGGTAGAATTGCAGCCATGGGCTCCGTTTTCGGCTATCGATAGTTGCGACCAGGTGGAATTCCGTTTTTATCGTCGCCGGGACAAGTCAAGGATACCATGACATGAGGGGTCCAATTAGGAGACTGTGGTGTCTTCTTGCAGCGGAAACAGCCACCAGCAGTTTGAATAGCCTTGAACTCCTCGGGGGACAAGATTGTCGTCCTTGTGCCAGCGGAAACGGGGTCTAACACAAGCAGACCAGGGGGAATGTCAGCATGCGGTATGGCCAGAGCATGTCCTAGGAAGCCTCCTTCTGCAATGAGGCTATCTGAAGTGGTGAAGAGCAGATTCGTCAAAGCCTCCAGTGTGATCTTTTCAAGATCAAAGGTCGGATTGGCCATGATGCGAAGAGTGAGTCGTTCGTTGGCGAAAAACAAGAGATGTTTCTCCATAACAGCATCCGAGATACCATAAGTACCAGTAGTACCCAAGGCAGATCGACAAGTATCAAGATCTTGCGCGAAGTCACGAAAGCTGCGTCAGTTCTGGCGTACGGCATAGAATGCTCGCAGTTCTTCGCGTTTCCAGCCAGAGGCGACAAAACGCTCTTTGACACGTTCAACGAACTTTGGCCAGGTGTCGAGGGCTTTGAGTGATGTGCGATTTGTGTCCCACCAATACATGAGTTGGTCGTGTTGCATAGCAGTACCGGCATGATGGATTTGAGCAGCAACGGATAAGGGCTTGTCTGGTTTTTGCTCATTGTAGTTGGCAAATGAGTCTTCGCAACAGTTGAGCCATGCAATGATTGCAGGCGGTGTAAGGGGGCCAGTGAGGACGGGAGCGATGGTATGTGCAGGCATGGTGAAGTTAAAGGGTGCGTGGATATCATCACAATCGGAGTCCGAAGACGGTGCAGATGGCGCAGACAACAGTGGAATGGCAGCGGGAGATGGCAGACACGAGCAATGTGAATGGCGGGAAAAATCCCCAGGAGGTAACGTGGGGAGGTTTACTAGCTGTTGTGCGGCATGACGCGTGTAGTACGGGATGCCCTCCAGATCGAAAACACGTCGCAATGAAGTCAAAAAAAAAAAGTGAAAGCCCACTGCGGGAAACAGTGGGAAACACTGAGGGACACGAAGTGACGGATCAACGACGTGTATAAGAAACGACGAAGACAGCTGATAGTAGGATACAACTAAGAACTACCTGACTGTGTGATAGCGTATATATGTATGTTGAACTATGATGTCATGATGTTATGATCCTGAGGCTTACAGGAGACTAGGTCATGCCCTCACTGCGGAAGCCCTCTCCCAGGTGAATGCTACTTCCCTTTACGATTGACAAAATAAACTCAAGTCCGGACAGAGATCCGCATCTCCGGGTCTCCGACACCTCCTAACGGACCTCCATCTTTCCATGTCCCGAAGCTTGCCGACCACGGAGTTGGCAACTCCGGAACGCTGATTTTCCCTGTGTTTCATCCTGACATATGCAGTTTCACATTGACACTTATTGAGGTACGAGTGTGCCTTTACCACACACTATTTAGACTTTTCACTTCACCCCGAGCACCTCAGTTGTTTCTGCCCGTCTAGGCAGCAGCTGAGGTGAGTTACCTTTTACTTGGATACCTTACTTAGACTAATATACTATAGCTCCTATACTAGCTCCACTCTGCTCCGTGTCATCTCCGTACTATCTCCGTTGGAGGTCCGGATTTTGTCACCTTGTTAGGGTCCTCTTCTCCGTCGGCTGCCAGGGGGCCCCCAAATTCTGATTCTTTGAAGTCCGAGTCTGACTCGGAGTCTGACTCAGAGTCACTTTGATCCTCTAACTCAGAGTCTGAACCTTTTGCCACAGCTGCGAGCAGCACACTGCCAGTGGGACGTGAAGCGTGGAAGTGGGACAGTGACTCGGAACATGATGGCCCGGGTACTGGCTCTACAGCCTGAGATAGGTTGCTCAGGTGATTCGTTGGCTGTGACTGTTGTGTAGAGTTCTGACTTTTCAAGTTCGGAGGACTATTGTCAAATTGCGAGAGAATACCGCCATGCCTGGGGTGTCCAGAATGACTTGGACTCGGGGCATATGGTGGGTCTGAGTACAGCAAAGTTGTTCCATAAGCTAATGAGCATCGTGTGTCGCATGCAGCAGAATCTGAGTCTCCAGAACTACCATGACTCTGCAGGAGCATGGGTCAGAACCGAGCGCAACCTGTAAGCATCAACTCACATTTTCCTTACCCCCATCTAACCTCACTCTCTTTGCACATTTCCTGAAGTTATTGATTGCAGTTCGCACCCATCGAGAACACTTGGGCATTGGTGAGAGGGTTCCGCCGGTGGCAATTTCGGGCTGGCTACGTTATGCCGCTGTTGCGTACCATTTTCCTGACTCCACTTTGAACTGTACATTGTGAAATAATCACAAAGAAACTATCTACTTCTTCACAACACACAAATGCAGAATTCGAAGACGATCAAAAAGTCGTGTGCAACCTCCCCCGTAACTTGATCGTTTCATATTTTTCTGTGGTCCTCTTGCTCAATTGACTATGAGTTTACTATGATTGTCACACTTTGTCACGTGACGTTCACAGTAAATGGTCGAGGGCTATCTTATATGTTGGTTGACTGAGGCTTGAGCGGCTGACTACCCGATTGGTCATTCCTTTCATCCTATCAACCCACACGACATGCCACGAGCGCCATGAACGAAACGTCGTTTGAAGGTCTGGATGCCTCTGCATGATCAAGTATTATCCTGACCTTTGTCTTTGGTTAGCCTCTGCTTACCCCTCCGGCAACATCACCGGTTGGATCAGAGATGAGTCTGGACTCGCCTTCGCCTGAAAGAAGTGCAGGTTCTAGCGTCAGGCTCTATACCTGCCCTTTTGATCTGTTCCTGAGGCAACGCGATCCCGACCATCAGCTTGTCTCCGAGGAGCATCTCATCAGGCGTGTTCTTCATGGCCGAAGCTCGCACCACCTTGAGGAGGCCTGGAAGCGTTATGTTGTCGAGATGGAGGAACTCGTTGACAAGCTCAAGGCCACCGAACCCCTCGCTGTACGTGATCCTTCGTGATATGTTTGCCACCTTCCAGTAACTGGGCGACAGGACAAACCTAGCGAGGCTACCACTACTGGATACTATAGTGTGCCCGATAGCCAGAACCTTGCCATCCGTGTATGGGACGGCAACTTTCAGGAATTCGGTCTGTACTGCTTCGACCTCTACAATCGCTCAACCCATACCGCTGTCAACCTTCCTCACAACTACAAAATATGTCATGCCAGTAACAATTCTTTCATGGTTGGCGGCCGGGGGTCAGAGGTGATCAGCTGGGAGAGAGCATGGAACGTCCCCCAATGCAATATGAGGCCTGGTCAGGAGCGTTTCGTAGTTCCCAAGGGGTCACAACTCGCACTTGTTCACCCTGGTAAAGAACCATTCTACTTTGTCCTGCCGAGGCGCCAAGTATCGGGAGGTGTCGGAGCCATAGCATTTGCTCAACTGGAGGATACCAGAGTTAGTTAGCCACTTTTGAAACACATCCTATCAGACTGTAACCTATGCCATGAATCTGTTCACAACGTTCGCCAAGGCGACAGAAATTGTCACAACTTTTCTGGCACCATAACAAGACATGCTAAGCCATCTTAATGAGGGAAGTTCCCCTCATTTTATGTCATGCTAAGCCATCTTATCTCGGAATTTTTACAAGCTGTGCAGTCCCGATCGGGAAAGAGGCATGTGCCGCACATCACGTGAGCGTCGGGTTCCCTTGTCACGCACGCTGGCGCGCGTATTACGTAAGCCTACCAGAGGCGTGTCCTCAGGTCAGAGCACGTCGTGTCGAGTACACAAGCGAGAGAGCCTGTCGGAAACAAATCTTTGGGGCTCCGACATGTCAGCATAGTGTTCTGTACAATGTAGATAATTTTTCACACCAAAGGAATGTCTATTTAAGTGCTACAGAGAGGTGTAAAGTGAGATAAATGTAGATAAGTCGAGATAAGTGCGGGTTTGGCGGGAGATAAGTGAGATAAGTGAGGCAGCGCGAAAGTTTTACAATTTTTACAATTTTTACAATTTTTATGCGTGCGAAACGCACGCTGATTGGCCATACCTGTAAACATTTTACAGGTGCGGTTCTGCTCGGGCTCGACTGCTACTTACAGCTCGACACATCGCGCCCTAGACCTCGACATGGTCTCCGGCACTGCGCGCGTGAGCGCGCATTGTTTCCGAAACTCTCACATGCTTCGGCGAAGATTCTAGGGCCTACCTCACACTTCCTAGCTACAGTCATGTACACTAGCCATTTGGTTTGTATTTCTAAGGTAAAAAAAATTAAATTACATTGTCCCCACATGGGGGCCTCCATCCCTGACACACCGGAACACTCGTCTCTCGACCGGTGCTGCTCATCGTCAAGCGCGGGCGTGCCAGCACGCTCGTCGCTGCCGACGTGCTTGCCATTTCCGGCAAGCGGCGCGATCTCGGGGTTTTCCGCACGGAATCCTTTTACAATTTTTACAGCTGTGCAGCTGCACAGCTTGTAAAAATTCCCGATTAACCTGACTTAATGAGGGAAGTTCCCCTCATTTTATGTCATGCCAATGGGGTACAATCTCATTACAATGATACCTTGTTTGTCCTAGAACAGGCTCGTTGTTCGTATTTCCGGGTCGACGGCTGACAGAGTGCTCCGACATGTAGTACCACACCCTGTTCGAAAGGTCTCGAGTCGGCCGCATGGAGTGCGACCTAGCCGTTTGCCATCGTCGCCATCACCGGTACATCCTGCACGCTCGCCTCAATCGGATCCTCGTCCCTCCAGGGCGACGCGTGCTTTGCCAAAGAGGTCCTTGGCTGATGGGATGCACCGTCGTTCAGACCGCTATCGAAATGACCGTCACAGGACCACCGATCGGAACACTCAAGGCTATGGGCGAGGTGGACATGGGCCCATGACCGACGCGTTCTTGATGGCTGCCGTTGTCTGTGCTGTCGCGACAGACGGTGGACTTGGCGGGGAAGGCGGTGTGGGCAAGAACGTCTTGCGGATTCGCGGGATCGCAAACCAGCGTGTTAAAGAATGTAATCGCATCAAAGCAATGAGGGACCAGTTGGGTACGCCACATGATCGTGGGCACGAGATCGTTGACTGACGCGCATACAGCCAAGTTTGGGGACGAGGCGGACGAGTTTGAGGATGGGATTGTCATTTACTATGGGCGCCCGCTCGCCAGTCTCAAGCACGGCGCTTCTATTCATTGTTACGATGATCATGTCGCGATGGCGTTTGCCATGCTTGCTACTGTCGTCGATTGGCACGCGCCGTCTCGCCGTCTCGACACTCGTGGATACTCAGCCTCTCCTCCTTTTCGTGCCACCTCGTTCGTCCTCACCCTCTCCTCCTCTTCGTGCCGTCTCGGCGGTCTTGCTCACCCTGGCACGTGCGCTGCCCCTCGTCCCCACGTCCTCATCGCGCCGTCGCAAGAGCGCCCGTGCCCTCGTGCCGCCTCGCCCTCTCCTCCGCTTCGTGCCACCTCGCCACCCTGGCAACCCCTCGCACCGCTCGCAGACCCGCCCTCCCACACCGCCATCCCACGAGCGCACTGCCACCTTGCAGAGTCTCGCCCGCGTGTTCCTTATGCTGCACGCGACCGCGTGCGCCTATCGCATGTACACCACTTGTATAGTATTGCAATAAATGAAATACAATTTCTAAATAAAATTGCCATGACCATCTCGAGAGGGTCTGGAGATGGTCTCGAGAGGCTCCAGGACACAGGAAACGCGCCCATAAATCACGCTGGACGAATAAGGAAATTGATCGGAAATAGCCGGCGCGGATGGAGGACCTGGCCCACCCCAAAGGGGTCTATAGGGTCCGAGATCTGGTGCCTGTAGTGTGCAGGTGTGGGTGTGGGTAAAGTTGCCAATACTCGCGCTGGAGACCCATTCCCAAGGCCAACCTGGGGTATAAAACCAGGGTGGTTCGGACAAACCACCCCCTCAACGCTTATATCCCCCCACTGGTGGGTAACCTTTCCCCCACCCCACACCGAGTGATAACAGAACTCCTAGGGCACAGTGACATGGCAAACCAGGCGCGCTTCCTTGGCTCGGAGGGCACTCGATTTCTGGGCCAGACCACAGTCGACATCCAACTGAATGACTGGCTCATAGAACCTAATGCAATACAGCATCCAGTGAGGCAGAGAGCTGTGGCTGTCGCGCAAGGCATTACTGTAGTGGTGCCTGAGGCGTCAAATGTCCCAGCCATTCCACCCAATGGGCCCCAACAGGAAAATTGGATGGTGGCCCCTCAATATCTGAATGTATTGGAATTCACTAGGTTGGGCCCCAGTCCTCCCAATGACCTCAATTTACCTGAGGTATGTTTTAGCCCAAATTTGACACTAACTACTAAGAGAAACAATAGGGGGCTGTTCCCATCCAGCCTCGAATGCACCTCGTAAACGGCGTTCAGCTGGTGGGATTCGATGTCCCGTGGTATTACGAAGTAGAAGAAAGGTATTCCGACCACCAGTTATTCTATTACAAGCACAAGAAACGCGCCCCGAACACCCACGAAATCGCAATGCCACTAATCCCTGCTGACCACCCTCAATTTAAAAGGATTGCATTTGATTCACTACATTTCGGAACTCAGATTAATGTGTACAGACAGGGGCGTTTTGATTGATTGAATTGATTCCCTGATGACTACATACGTGCGCCGTACCTTGTTCTCCAGGTCATCCCACCAATTGGGCCATGTCTTCTCGACGCACTGCTTTTCTTCGATGATGG
>JBBPQQ010000474.1:0-11863 GCA_038092595.1 Boletus subdepauperatus
CAAAAGCTCTTAGAATATTCTACCGACGAACAACGAAATGTCATCTGCGAATCGGTTGCGCAAGACTTGGTCAATATTTCTCTCAACATGCATGGCACTCGTGCAGTACAAAAGATGATTGACTTCCTGTCCACTAGACGACAGGCAAGTCTAGTTCCCTTTCTCCCTTCTCTTCCAGACTTACGGAAGAATTTAGACTGATCAGAGATACAATGTCCAGATTCACTCCATTATCGTTGCCCTCAGCCTCCATGTTGTTGTGCTTATCAAGGACCTCAACGGCAATCACGTCATTCAAAAATGTCTGAACAAACTCGCCCCTGAGGACAACCAGGTACTTGTGGCGCATCATTTTGATCGTCCTTATGCTTACGCTCACCTTGCAGTTTATCTACAATGCTGTCGCTGCTAATTGTGTCGAGGTCGCAACTCACCGCCACGGGTGTTGCGTGCTCCAAAGATGCATTGACCACGCCTCCGACCACCAACGTGTTCAACTTGTGAATGAGATCACTTATAACGCTCTCACGTTGGTCCAGGATCCTTATGGAAACTATGTGAGTAGCACGAAAGATCACCACAGCGTCGGGTTGTGAACCTTTGCCTGGTCACTAGGTCGTACAGTACATTCTGGACCTGAACGACAATCGCTTCAGCGATGGTGTCATCCGCCAATTCGCAGGGAATGTGTGCGCTCTTTCAGTTCAGAAATTCAGTTCCAATGTTATTGAAAAGGTCAGTAATGTTGTCGCATTGTTCATTCCAGATTGTTCATGCCAAGTCTGCCATGCAGTGCATTCGCGTAGCTGAACATAGCACTAGAAAGATGCTTATCGAAGAATTGCTTAATCGTTCACGTCTGGAGAAGTTGTTGCGCGACTCGTACGGCAACTATTGTGTTCAAGTTGGTCTTTCTACTCCTTGGAAATACCACTTGCTGATGATATCCAGACTGCACTTGACTATGCGGAGCCTAACCAACGCGCCCTTCTTGTTGAGGGTATTCGTCCAGTTCTTCCACTTATCCGCAATACTCCCTACGGTAAACGTATTCAAAACAAACTGCAACGCGAGCAGGTAGACAACTTCAACGGCGGATACCATGGACATCAAATGATCAACATGAACCTCAACAACCAGGCGCACGGTTTAGCTCATCCACCTGCTGCTGGGCGGCACCTTCCACAGGGTATCCACCCCAATGGCCCGATTGCGGATATATATGGAACCCAGGCTAACCTCTATGGAATGCAAGGGCAAGGCTCTTATGCTCCCTCGCATTTGGCGCCTCCTCAACTGCATGGCCTCCAGGCACGCGCCATCGATGGATATGTTTTACAGAACAACTCACCTCATAATGCCAATTTGACACCCCCGCATACCCACGCTGGCGGATATTCCGGTGTGTCGGCGTACGCTAACGTGAGCTTTGGCAACGTTGGTCTCGCTGGATCATTGAGCGATCCCTACCAGAACTACGGATACGGGATGTAATCGATCTGCGTAATCACCGCGCTAGCGTCGACCTCGCCTCAACCTTCTAGCCGCTCGTTAATGCCCTATTTCTATGTATATTCTAACTCGCTTGCGCTCGGCGCCCGATACCTCCATGTTGCTTGTTGCCTCATCTCGTCTTCCCGGAGTACCCTTTCGACCTATGGGCATCGGCCAGCTTCGATCATATCACCTCGCACATCTGTACTTTGGTCCGGCATACACAGTTACACACCCATAGCTATTACTTGGTCTTTGCTTTCTGAACATTTCTAGTTGTTTTGCCCTTTTTTTTCATGCTTCTATCTGCCGCATTTGTACAGCCTTAATCTTCCACTCATCTAAAGCAATGTCTGTTTAATGGCGAACCATGCCGCAGCACTACCTTGTGTACTTATTGTGCAATCTATGTCGTTGCTTTTTTGATCCATATTGCCAGTATCTGGCTGGCCTGCTGTTGACACGTTGAAAAAAGGCGAGCTAATTCAGAATCAAGTTCCTTCGATATCAGGCACATAACCAGTTCTGTCACACGCCTCAGCTGGTCTTGGCCTCGGTTATTACGTCCGAAATGTAAGGCTATTCTCCAGTGCCTCGTCGCGGGTTCCTTGGACAAGTTCCCGGGTAGCAGAGGCCCGACTGTGGAGTCTGGACGCTGTGAGGAACGTTGACATGTACGTGCACGGTCCTGGCAGGAGATGAGCACAGGTCCATATCATGGTTTCGGTCTGCAGGGCTCAAAGCCTCCATCACAGTCTCAGGTGACATAGAGCTCAGGGTTGCCCTCGTGAATTTTCACATATTCTTCTGAGGCCGGCAAATCCCAGGGCGAAGGGTGTAGTATAAAGCGGATCAAAAGCTTCTCCCCGCACTCGCTGTTCCATAGTTAAACTCGACTGGTTTCTGATTTCCGACGCTCTCTACTACATCTCTGTCTCTCCTTCATTCAGCTATGCGTCCCCGCATCGCAGCTGCCCTTACGTTTGCGGGCGCCATTCTCTCTAGCGTGCAAGCAATCCAGACCGTCACTCGTGCTGGTCGATATCTCTATACCGCCGATGGCAACAGATTCTACATCAAAGGTGTCGCATACCAAGAGCAAGGTGTGCATTTTCCGTGCCTCTTCCACCGCATGTCCCTCAGTTTTGTCTCTAGGCGAGGTCATTGCTGACCCAAACAACCCTTTCCTCGAGCCCTCCACCTACGTTGACCCCTTGTCCAATGGCACTGCTTGTCAGCGTGACTTGCCCTATCTCCAGGAGCTCGGTGTCAACACCATTCGTGCCTACAGCGTCAACTCAGCCCTGAACCACGACGCATGTATGCAATTATTCAGCAACGCTGGAATTTATACTATGTAAGGAACGAGCATCGATATTTCAGCACGTCCGGGGGTTCCTGATCGTGTCGCAGAATCGATTTGGCTTTACCCGTGAACGGCTCCATCGATCGCAATTCTCCGTCATGGACCACAGCACTTCAAGACCAATATCTCGAGACTATTCAGTCCTTTTCAAAGTATGACAATGTTCTGGCCTATAATGTAGGAAACGAAGTCGTCATTGCGCCAAACGGAACAGCTGCAGCTGCATTTGTGAAAGCAGCTGCCCGCGACATCAAGTCATACCTGTGAGTGTTGCGCCGAGGTTGCTCCTGCAGGTTGCCAAACCACTGTTGCTGCAGGAACTCCATCAAGTCGTCCGTTCTTGTCGGATATGCTGCCATAGATGGTGATTCGTCGTGGATTCTTCCCCTTGCTGAATATCTCTCTTGTGATCCCTCGGGCGCCAACTCCGGTGCCACTGCAATCGATCTTTACGGGCTTAACAACTAGTACGTACCAAAACTAAATTCTGCTCTTAATCCGAGTTATCTTACGCTCGTGCAGTCAATGGTGCGGAACCTCGACCTTCCAGGCGTCTTATGCTGGAACGGAGGCTCTTTACTCAGCCTACAACGTCCCCGCCTACTTTAGCGAGTTCGGTTGCCCCACGAATCCAGTAACGGACTGGAGTGAGGCCGGATCTCTTCTCAGCTCCGACATGTCCCCTGTCTGGTCAGGTGGAATTGCCTTCTCCTATTTCCCTGCCACGAGCGCGCAAGGCGACTATGGTATAGTTTCGATCTCGCCTGATGGTAGCACAGTCACAGTCAACCAGAATTTCGACAACCTCAAGACTCAGTATACCCAGGCTTCGCCTCCTAATTCGCCCTCCGAGAGCTCAGCTGGATCAACGAGTTACCCCGCCTGCCCACAGCAGAACTCGACTATGCTCGCTTCCTCCACATTGCCACCTACTCCCAACCTTGCCGCCTGCACATGCTTGGAGGACAATTTGAGTTGTCAATTCACTCCAACGACCTCAAACACCAGTGCAATTGTCGGTTCGTTGCTTAATTACGGTTGCTCTCTACTTGGGCAAGTTGGTGATTCTTGCAATCCTATTGCGGCCAACGGTTCCACCGGCGTGTATGGTGCCGTGTCTGCATGTGATCCCAGTATGTATCATTTTTTCATGTGTCATGAGTCGAATCGCTAAGATGGTTTTCGGTAGCTGTCATGCTGTCCTGGGTGATGAACCAGTACTATCTCGACAACAATAACAACGCCCAGGCCTGCAGCTTTGGCGGAAACGGCACTGTCAACACTCACGCACCATCGGGCACCAGTGCAGCCAGTGCGGCGGCTTCATCCTGCTTGGCTAGCGCCACTAGCACCTCTGTCCCCACGCTCCCTGCCGGAAGCTCTAGTGGCAGTTCTGGCGGGGGATCGAGCCCCAGTCCTAGCGCTAATGGAGCCACTCCCCTTGATACGAACGTTTCCACCAGTCTTCTTCTACTCGTCGTGATTGGAGTCGTCAGCGGGATGTGGACTCTCGCTTGAGAAGCTGGAAAAAAATTGGTGGCGAGGACAGGGGATCCTTTTTATTTTATTTTGTGCTCTGATGGACACGTCTCTTCTGGTAGTTTTTGTGTAATTTAATTTACAGGAACCCGATAATCTGCTAATCAATGCGGCCGCTGAGATTGATTTTTTATGATAAATAAAAATAACACGACAAAACTCTTCTCACCATCATTCACATGGGCCCCAAGACACGAACCACTGCGGAGTGGAGCCTGGCTGACGACGACTTTGACACAGCAATGGGCCCTGCCACCCACGAACTAGAAAATGGCGCAGGCGACGTCCAACTTGACGATGCTGGGCAGGCTGCTGAAATGGCGACTGGCATGGGGTACGAAGAAACCCACGGTGCAAAAACAGATTCTTCTCGGGACAGACAAGTCAAGGTGCTTAGGTCTTATCCTCTCGTTTTTGCCTTTCGAGATCGGCAGACGCGACGACTGGTTCCCTGTCTGCTGGCTTGTCTGGAGTCTGGACCCTATTACGCTTCTTGCTCGTTTCGCTGCATTGGTCCTCGCTTTGTTCTCGTTGTCGCTTCCCTCTTTGTCTGGCCCCGGTATTGAACTCTGCGCCACTTAGCCGAACAAAGTTTACATTGGTGGCCTCCCTGATCACACTCGCCCGGAGGACCTGCGAAACTGCTTTGGAAAAATAGGCGACATTGCCAACATCGAGCTGAAGTGCGTTTTTGCTTTCCCAACAAGGGACTCCCGCTCAACCGCACTCTTTTTTTAGAGTTGGGTATGGCTTTGTGGTAAGATTTTCCTGGATTTCTGCTTTGCTTTCATCGTTGAAATGTCGGAAATCTGTTTAGGAGTTTGACAGCAGGGAGGCTGCAGAGGAAAGTGTTGCCAGGTATCACGAAGGATATTTCATGGGGAACAAAATCCGGGTCGAGCCTTCTCATAGCCGTGGGCGGACGTTCAAACGGTCCGAAGATCCTGGTGCATGCTTCAGGTGCGGTGAAAGCGGTCACTGGGCAAGGTGAGCATGCTCTTACTCGGACGTTCGATGCAAAATTTACCATCCATGACAGGGAGTGCCCTCGTCCGACTACTCAATCGTAGGTGTTGATTTCCGACGTTTGTCGTCCGGAAAAGCTGAGTATATCACAGGCGTAGTGGTCCGTATGATCCGCCCTCACACGATCGCGGTTATTCCGCCCGCGATTACCATCACTCATCTAGAGATGCCCATTCATATCGGGATGAATATTCGAGACACGCTAGTTCGAGGGATGATCGCTATGGCGACACTCCTGCGGCCCCACCCCCTCCAGCGCGAGATCATCGGCGGACCCTAACTCAGCGTGACCGTCGTGACGACCCTCCTCCACGTCGTGAGTACGATGACTATCGCATGCAAAGTTCTCCCCCACCGCCGCCAGCGTCTCGAACTAGACATCACGGTTCTGAGAGGGATTACCTTGCGAGCGGGGCACCTCCCGAGCGCGATTCCCACGATCGATATGATAGGCGCCTTCCTCATTCTGAGGATAGAAGTGCCCCATACACAGTGCAAGGTGGAAGGCCTCGAACTCCCCCTGGTCCTCCACCATCTTGGAGAGATGATCCCGACAAGGCGCCTCGGTAAGAATACACCGTATCTCGCAAGTTCAGAAATTGATGACTGGCTTGTTTAGGGGCCATCATCAGACGCAAGAAACACGTAGACGTCCGGTGACGCCACCCCCTCCTTACCCTGGCAGCAGCGCAAATGGGACCCGATCTCGGTATGTTTATTCCTTACTCGCGTAGTTATAACTTTGTGGATTTATGGAACACCTTGTTTCAGACGTCGCTCACTCAGTCCACCCCCGCGATATGATTCGAGATATGGTGGACCAAATTATTCTGACGGCGATAGGTACCCTGGTCCTTCGCGGGAATCGACACGCGTCAGAGACTATCATCGTAGCAGTCGGGCCGAAGACTCTGGTCACAGGCGATCCTGATCTGACAAAATGACTTCTGCGTGTAGATCTGTTCCATTTCTCTCACCTTGGTTGTGGTTTGGTCCTGTCTCCGTTCCCCACTTGCTTGCCCACTTGTAGTTGTTTCGCCAAAAGTAATCGAATCGATTGTTCATAGAAAGACAGTTGCTTTATGCTGAATGTTTCACCATTACCAACGAGCTTCTATTGTTACTCAAGTGCACAAGTGTTTGAAAGATGCTGCCCTCTTGTTAAGATAGAGGTTGTTACCCCACCAATGTCAGCTGATGTGACACAGTGTGACTGCTGGTTCACATGTTGCTGGATTCCACTTATGACTCTGCTCGGATTCAGCCAAAAGACAGCAGGGTGATATTTATGGGCCATAGATGAATGGAAAATACAATATGTGATGGAATATGCAACATGAGGAATATGTAGATGATTATGTGGATGATGTACTGGGGGTATGTATCAAATGCTGAGGCTTGATTGGCATAGGTTTGCCTTCATGAGGTCCTCCATTAAAGATGCCAGGAGGATATAGTGTCCCTAATATTTGTGAGATGTCCAGGCAGCTTGCTTACCATCTAATCCTTGTGATATGCATCCATGAACTGAAGTGCCCATATTGTGAATCTATATAAACCTTTTGAGTCATAGAGTGACAACGAAATACTCACTTCCATATGGTCTCAATTGGAACTGAGTTGAGTGAAGCCATTACATTGTGTTCCAAATCAGCTTCAGATGACAAGGGTGAGAACTCATGATAACAGCATTTTGCATATTCCCAGCACTGCTTGAGGAAATTCAGTTCACAGTGAGATTTTGAAAGAAAAATGACCTGAAATCCATGAGTCTTACCATGTGTTTTAAGGTGTGACTTTACATCAATGAAATCTGGCTGATTGAAGCGGAGACAACAACAGCAGCAGTCATGGGTATTGGATAAGCACTTGAAGCTCTTGCATTCAGCACAGAGCTTCTGAGTGCCAATGAATCCACATTCAGTGAGAATTTGGGCCATGTCCTTGAAACCCCCCTGCCTTTTCATAACCAGCTATGAATTAAAATGAGTGATGTGTCCTATTAGTGAACCTTCCATTGGCCATTGGAACCTTTTTCTTTGCAAGCTTTCTGTCAGGATGATGGACTGGCTTGCCTTCAGAGTTTACCACTGTGTGCAAGACTCCAAAGGAAGCACTTTTGGGTTTGGTGGGGAATTTTGGCATATGATAAGCTGATAGAGCATCATCTGCCTGTTTGAGGTGCATGGTGGTGTTATTGAAGACAAAGACATGGCATTTCTTGTGTCAGCAGATTACAGGTGACTGCATTCAGCATGTGGGCATGCCACTTGAGTCTTGTTCAAGGTGGTGAAGACATCTTGAATCATACATACAACACTGGCAATGGACATCTTCTCAAAGCACTTTCCAAACAAATGCCATGTCTTTGTCTTCAATAACACCACCATGCACCTCAAATGGGCAGATGATGCTCTATCACATATGCTGAAATTCCCCACCAAATCCAAAAGTGCTCCCTTTGGAGTCTTGTACACAGTGGTAAACTCTGAAGGCAAGCCAGTCTATCACCCTGACAGAAAGCTTGCAAAGAAAAAGATTCCAATGGCCAATGGAGGGTTCACTAATAGGACACATCACTCATTTTATTTCACAGCCAGTCATGAGAAGGCAGGGGGGTTTCAAGGACATGGCCCAAATTTTCACTGAATGTGGATTCATTGGCACTCAGAAGCTCTGTGCTGAATGGAAGAGCTCCAAGTGCTTATCCAATACCCATGACTGCTGCTGTTGTTGTCTCCTCTTCAATCAGCGATTTCACTGATGTAAAGTCACACCTTAAAACTCATTGTAAAACTCATGGATTTCAGGTCATTTTTCTTTCAAAATTTCACTATGAACTGAATTTCATCAAGCAGTGCTGGGAATACACAAAATGCTGTTATCATAAGTTCATGAGGTCACAAGCA
Organism: Boletus subdepauperatus; assembly: GCA_038092595.1. Lineage (NCBI taxonomy): Eukaryota > Fungi > Basidiomycota > Agaricomycetes > Boletales > Boletaceae > Boletus > Boletus subdepauperatus. Next base: position 8,335 of record JBBPQQ010000474.1, read on the forward strand.
GCCTGATCTCCCCCAATTTAGGCAAAACTGTAAACAAAAATCAGGCAGCCAAAGTAAACTTTTAACTTCACCCCAAAACCCTCTACTACCATATCAGGAATTGGTGATCACTCAAATATGGTTATGCATGGCAGCTGTGCCTACCATCTGACTTCGACCTGTCTTTCAGCAGTCCCATGTTATTGTGCCAGCTTATGGGGAGTTCCAGTCATACATGGTGGCAATTGGCTACATGTCATAATCCTAGCCTGACATGGCTCCTTACACAAATGTGGTATCCTTCAGAAACTCCTCATCAAACAACAGCCAAGCACCTGTCCAAGTCTGACATTGACCTTGCTAAGGGTCCATTTGAACCCAGTGAAAAACAACCATATATGATGATAAACTTCAAGTAGGGATTACTGTTCCGAGCTGATGGTCACTACACAAATCACGCCCAGTGCAGTAGCCTGAGCGAGCAACACGACCAGAGAATTGGATCACCAAAACGACTTGGGGTATTGTCAAGATGATGTTGAATAAGGCGAACTGTATATGTATATATGCTACATCTGCTTGCAGTGTTTACTGATGCTAGTCCTAGTCCGAATCGTCAGTCAGATCAAGGTATCTGCAAAGTCCCCACATGATATATAGGTTCAAAGTGTCCAGATCTTCACGGTTGAATCACGTCCGCCCGAAGCGAGATAGCGGTCCATATACCGGAGGCGACCCACTGGTCGCGTGTGACCATTTATCCGCAACGTGGAGTGTTGCATGGTGGTACGATTGTATATCTGGAGTGCAAAAGATAGAATTGTGCTCAGAATGTGTAAAGTATGGATGGGGTCTGCGCAGTATACCTTGACACCATTCTCCCCCGTGGCCGCGACGATTTTGCGGGTGTCGAACTGCAGCGCAGTCACGCCGTGGTCGTACTTGAGAGTCTCATATACCCCGCCAGAACGCACATCCCATATCTCAAAGGGGGGAAACATGAGAGACGTACACAATATCAGGGAAATATTTAAACTCACTTGAATCGACTTGTCCAGACTGCCACTAACAATATGGATCTCGTCGAATTGTAGGCACGTTATCGGTCCTGTGTGTCCGAGTAGAGTCCGATGAGCCTGGCCAGTACGCACTAGGAATCGTCAGTCCTTTGACGAGGGCACGACTGAACAAGGTACTCACTATCCCACATCCTGACTGCGCCGTCACCACTTCCACTTACGAGCCCGTAGCCCCAGAACTGGACGCCCCCTACAAAGTCTTGATACATATCCCAACTCCCGTCCGCGTAAGGTGGCGTTGGCACGGCGAATGTGCCTGTGGCCGCGGCCGTCCCAGAAAAGGGTAGCTGGCTACCAGGTGGGCCGACTTGGGAGTGGGAGATTGCCCAAAGGATGTCCATCGTGAGCACACATTGGCCAGTGGTGAGGTCCCACTGACGGAGCGTCTTGTCCGATGCACCCGTGACCTATCGAAAGTCAACACGATTGCGCACAGCGTCACAGACGGCATTCACCAAACACTCGTCTTCGAAATAAAGAGCCGTGACTGTCTTGGTGTGCCCATCAAACGTCCTCACGCAAGGTCCATCGGAGTCTGTACCAGCCTCGCTCACTGTGCCGGACCTCGCGTAGTCTGGTTTCTCAATGAGCTCCCCATCATGGTACGAGCTTGAGTCTTCCTCTAAAACGTCACTCAGTCCGTCCTTTTCCCAGTCGTCATCCACGAGACGAAGGTCCCATAATCGAACAGAACCGTCCTCACTGCCGGTCAGGCACAAGGTGTCTTCCACCTGAATGCACTTGACTCCGCCGCGGTGTCCACGTAGACGGCCAATTTCGGAACCTGTCATCAAATCCCAAACCCGTGGTTGAGGGTCATCCTGTGACGAGCTGACCAATGTTCCATATGGTTCTGAGAAATCAAGCCCAGTTATCGGGGTCGAGTGGCTTTCCAAGGTCTTGAATGGTAAGTGAGTGGTGAGACAGAACACAAAATGATATGAGGTACCATGAACGCTATGGCAGGAGGGAGATCGTCGTGCTCCGAGGGGAGAAAAACAGGTCCTAAAATGGGGTGAGACGTGAGCGAGTGTAAGCACTGGTAATAGATACCTTTTCTCCGCCGCGAAGGAGGAACATGGTGAGTTTGAGAGGCAGCAACGTTGGGATGTTTCGAAGTTGCTTCTTCGAATTCCAAGCGTTCCTGAATGCCTTCGACTGATGTGTGGTGAGCTGACTGACGTGAACCAAGCAGCAAGTAGACATACGTTCGGCATCTAGCTCTAATTCATCCTCCTGAATTTTCAGGAGGTCTCGTTCTAATTGTTCGCGAATTAAATCCAATGCTTTGATCTTGTTTTCAACCTCTGAGATCTCGCTCTGTATCAAACTCTGTGACAGCATCGCATGGAGCGAGGAGGAGAGATATCACGAGACGTGCACGTACCCGCCGTACATATAGATTTTCCTTGTCGCCAACGATTTCCTCTGATTGTCGCGTGAGCTCGTCCTTGCCTAAAATCTTGGTGGTGCTCAGACTCTCCCTGGCCCTCCTCTTCCCTTTACGTCTCCCTTGGTCGACTACTATCACATCGTCTTCACTGACGACACTATGACCGTCTTCGCCCTCGTCCTCCAACATGCCTCTCGCCTTCAAGCCTAATTTTCTTAGCCCAACTGTGGGCACATTTACATTTCGCAGTTGTCGCCTTCTCGTGCGGTTCTTCTCGGAGCTGGGGATTGTTGCACTGAATCCGCGCAAGAGACTCACATCCGAGGCGACACCATCCGGATCTGGAACGTCAGCGCCGAGCAGTTCTTGGGTTGCTTCTGCAACTTGAAGGTCGCGAGAGGTGACGCGGCGTTTTCCGAGGGTGAGGCGCAGGGGGGCGCGTCCGAGGGTCGCAAAGTCCATCCTGGGGCCACTCTTGGTGTTGGCGATTGTCCCGCGGGAGCGGGAGGATACGGTAGCGGCTGCTGTGATCATCCTCGGTGTCATGATGACGGGCGCGACTGGATGGTAACAAAATAGAGCAAGAAGGGCGCGAAAATGGAAGGTGTCAAAGGGAGACGGCGTGAAAGGGAAAAGACGTGAACTGACGGTCTGAAAAGATCCTGGTCGAATCCTCCTTCTTGTGGGAGAAGGGGGCGAAGAGAGCCTTGGACATGATTTCCAGCCTGCTCTGGCCTGGTTGAGGGCCGGCGACGAGCGGGTCGACCGAGGAGTGAGACCTGCTTCTGGAAGACTCCGCGTTGGACTTTGTGGTCATACCGTCGCATTCCGACGAGGACCTGAAAAGGGAAGTTGCAAATGGCAGGTAATTCGCACGGTTAGTTGCAGTGATCACGTGACCAATGACATCGTGGTCTAGACCTGTGACATCATGACACGTGATGGCAATACGGAACGAGTGAGTCGGCACGCCAAGGTTTGTTCATGCCTTGATGTCCGACGACTTTTTCTCCAATGTCCGCCCCTCATCGACCCCCGAGAACGACACCCACGACGACTTTGCACACGCCATCTCCCT
>JBBPQQ010000475.1:0-11856 GCA_038092595.1 Boletus subdepauperatus
TCGGGCAGTCTTGGATTCGTCGATGCGTTATTCTTCGTTCATTCTCTACCACAAGTGTCCGAAGATAGAACCTACCAGTGCTATCAAAATATGTGCCACGAAAGGTACCACAGGACGTATCAGCGGACCTAAGTCCCCCGTCCTCGCTGCCCTGACCTACAGACCCGTCCAATCGAATCCCACCCTCATTCACGCGCTCCCCACTCTCATTCTTCCTCCTCCTCTTCGTCTCCATCGTCGTCGCCATCCTCCCCCTCGTCCTCGGACACCTCCAAACCAGCTTCCCTCATCCGTGCCTTGTCCCGCCTCCGCTTCGTACTCATCTCGTCGAGCAACACGAGCAGATCCTCTTGCTCCTTCTCCACGTCCTTTTTCTTCCCCTCTGCTTCTTCCAAGGCAGCCTCGAGAGTTGCGATCCGTGCGTGGAGGTCCTTGTGCTATTGGGATGCATCAGTGCCGTCGCTCGGAGTCGTGACCGTGACCGCGACCGCGATGAGGTCGACGTACCTGTGCAGAAGAGCTCGCAGTGAGGTCTTTGAGCTGGGCTTGGAGTGTTTCCACCTCGGTCGCTTGTGTGCGGATCACGTCGCGCAGCGAGCTGATTAACATGGCAGATTCTGCGCTGGGTCCTACAGTTCGGACGGGGCGGAGGAGGAGACGATATCGTCAGAGGGATGACGTCCACGCCTAACGTGATGCAAAGGGCTACGTACCCGAAGACGAAGACGTTGAAGAGGACAACGCGTTCGGATCCACGCTCAACCCACGCTGCACCGTGTCTAGTCAATCAGCCAGTCGGTCGAAACACAACAGGCAGTTCCGTCAGTCCATCTCACACGACCAACCAGGGATCATCCAGCACAGACTCACAATGATTCGATTTCCAGAAGTCAACAAAGGCCCAGTCGAACCAGATCTCGCCTTCTTGCTCAACCGGTTTCTGGTTTGGGTCAACTCCGACGCCGGCCGCCGGCCGGGACGACATGACCATCGATTCGGGCGTGACCGATTTGAATCGATCGTCCTCGCGGAGACGCGTCATTTGACCGATCAACGCACCAATGCCGAGCCGAGAAATGATCGGGTGAATCGTTGATCTGTGCGGCAGAAGAAACAAGGATGTCGCGGTAAGTGTGGTGGCATTGTGGAAAAAAAGGATATTGAAGGATGATCACCAACCGTGTTATCTCTCCAGGTTCGCGGTTGAATTCGTAGCATAAACCAAGGAGGAACGCGCAGAGACCAGGAACGAGGCTTTCGGTTTCCGTGGTTTGATTGATGGGTTCCACGAGCTTTGACGGTAAACATGGTTCGAGAGACGAGTGCAAACGGATCAGTATAAACACTCACCACACCCAATCCACCAGCTTCCAGGAACTCCCTGACGGCCTTGGGGTCCTCCCAGAGCCACTGGGCCAGCAAACACAGATACCCCACAATCAGCCGTTCCCATTCCCTCACTTCCCTCTCGTTCGCAACGTCTACCCGCGATTTCGACAAGAAGGACAGGGAAAGATTTTCAGTGAAGAGTGGGATAAGACTTTGTGGCGCGTCGTCGTCGTCTGGCTCTGGAACACTGGGTGGCAGTTGTGCGCCATCGGCCGGGACAAAAAACTGGCCGTGACTGGGTGTGGAGGGTGGAAGAGCTGGGGATGGTTTGATGGATCGTGCGAGCGCCTTGCAGCGCGGAGAGGACGCGAGTAAATGCGCGAAAAGGAGACTGGCAAAGTGGGTCGTCGTAACGTTCATGACGTTGAGGGGCGAAGTGGGTGGGATACACAAGGCATGGAGGAGTGGGGAAACCATCGGAGTTGGTGTTGGGGCTACCAAGAGGGTTAGTATGATGAACCTGCAGAACGCGAACGCGCCGCAGCGGGAGCGCACCTTCCGGAGGCAGCATGCCTTGTATGATCGCTTGCTTGATTTCCTCTTTGCGGACAAAATTCTTGGGAATATTAGAATCGACGAGGCGAGAGCGGAACGAAGGGCTTACATCAAAGACGCTGAGAGCGGCGCCACGCAATTCGAGAGCGTCCTTCAATCGTCTGTCACCGTACAATCCATTGTACTCCCCATGCAAGGCGAGCTCTACGAGCACGTCGAGCGCTGATGCAGGCTCTAATCTATCCCACTCTTCGCCATTTGTCTCAGGAACAGGCATGTAGGGTGTCAAAATGACTTCAGACAAGGGGAATGTAAGGTTACTGGGAAGTAAACGCAGAGCCTATTGGGCATGAGATCAGGAAATGAGATCAATTAGGTGTTTACCTGGGTTTTCAGGGGAGTGGGTGCATTCGAGGCGAGCGCAAGCTCCACAAAACATCGGACGTACAATATCGTCTCTTGGTTCTAGGGTACAATCAATGGAGATGAAAGAGAGACGATAAGGATGATACCGACGCTGCTGCCCTTGGAACCAACAAGCATACCCATGATCCCAACGATGAGGGATACATTCGTGGTCTTTTGTTGATCCCAGAATTGCAACGCAAACTCCTGGGGAGGACAATCCTGCAGTTGGATATTCGGTGGAAAGAGAAACAGAGAGCACAGGAGGGCTGGTAGGGATGTTTCACGGAAGTAACTCTGTGCAACTTAGCACCGCCAGCAAATAAAAAGGGCAAGACCTACCTGATTTGAAGCATTGAAACGCAACAAGCCATCTGCACATCGCAGTGCATCATGAGTAATGACACCACCCTCGACACCACCCTCTTGAGTGACGATGTTGAAGAGCTTCTCGAAAGCACCCTCAAAAGCAAGGACCTTTTGGATATCGGGGCTCTGAGAAATTAAAAGTTGTATCATGACAATACTTTCTAGGGGTATCCTCGTCAGTATGAGGACAATTTCGATATGAGAGAGGTCGTTGGCTTCACCATTTCGGATGATTTCACGCTTATCCTCCAACACCGATATGATGCTGGATGCGCCATTAGTTGCCTTGAGAAAGTATCCCTGGACCGCCGAGCGCCTGTTTTGAAGCAGGGTTGCCAAAAGTTGCAGCGTCGCATAGCGAATGTAGAAATGAGAGTCGGCGAGAAGGGTGAACAAGGCATGGGTCGTTTGCTCGTTTGCTAGAAAGTAGTCGGTATGCTTGAGACCAAGTTCTTTCGACAGTTCGTCGACCTCGCAGAGATGATGGAGCGTCTCGAGGACGGCTTTGCCAATGTCCGCATCGATTTCGGCGTCGTTTTGCAAGACTTGTATGAGTCCGGGTAGGGCTCTTTCGCCGACTTCTGCTTTGCAATCTCGGGTCAGGCCTTTGAGCGATAGGACGGCGGCGCGTCTGTCGGCGAGGAGTGTTGAAGGAGAGAGCCGGTCGCTGAGCCTTGCGATCGTGTCCGTTGGCGACTGCGGCGCGCCGGTCGGCCCTCGAAGGGCAATGTAGGTTTGGGAAAGAAAGTCCATGCGAACCCCGGCGGTAGCAACGGTGATGGTCGTCGTTCAGAACGATGAGCGTGGAAGCGACGTCGGGCTTGGTCTCCCAATCCGCTGCGCAGTTACTATTACCGCTGTACGTGGAGAGTTTTAAGTACAGCCGAGGGTACTTGGTGGCAATTCAGGCTTTTACATCCAAACAGCCATGTCTCGATCCTCAGAACATCACCACCGGATCAGGGCCTCTTTCTTAGCGACGTTCTCGACACAATAATATTCCCTAGCGCCCCTGCGCTAAGTTCGCTTCTTCACGGGCAGTGCATCCTTGAACTGCACACCCTTTGCATTGCAGTGAACACCAATCACGGACCGGCGTGAAGTCCTGGATGTAGTAGGTTCAAGTTTCCACCGTGACTGCCCAGTCCAGGCACAGCATGCATGATCACATCTCAGCGATAATTCCTCCAGAGTAGCAAGTCTCCTGACATGTCATGTAAGGCGTTATAAAACCAGCAACCGTCTTCGGCGCAAAGTTCTGCCTGGCCATTCTAGGTATTCTGCGGTCGCTTCTTTTTTCGGACAAGGGTATAAATATCAATTGCGTAGCAGCTGATGAGTCTGGGTAGCCCGGGCCGTTGGTTGACTCCGAGTCCTCAGCCTTCGTGTTTGTTCACACCGCTTGCTCACCATGATCCCCTACTTCGTGGTGGCGGGCCTGACTGCCCTCGCTCTCGTCTATGACTTGCTTAAGCGTTTCACCCGCCCATCCTTGTCCAAGATCTGCGGCCCCAAGTCATCCTCGTTCGTCCTTGGTGGGCCTCTCCTCCATGTCCGCTCGCCAAATTGTTGATGTCGTCTAGGAAACCTACTCGAGCTATTCCAACGTCCGACCGCTCAAACCGACTTTGAATGGCAAAACCTCTATGGGGACGTCGTTCGCTTCAAGACCGTCTTTGGGGCAAGTCCAATCGACCACAAGTATCGTATTGGTATCTAATTACACGCTGTCTTGATGGATTTTAGGGGGACCAACTTCTGGTCGCCGATCCAAAAGCGCTTCAATGGATCTTCAACATTTCACCCTACCATTACCCGAGGCTACCCAATGACCGCGTCTTTTCCCGAATGATAAGTGGAAATGGGATCATATGGGCCGACGGTAGAGCGCATTGTTCCGTTTTTGGACCTCAGATAACCGTTTTTGCAGGCGAGGACCATAAGAGACAAAGGAAGATCCTTCTCCCGGGATTTGGCGGTCCGGAGTCCAGGGCCTTCTTGAGCATCTTCAAGGGTTGTGCTGAATCTGTAAGTTCATGCGTGCCAACTCCATCTGCCCTTTTCGATCTTACTTGCGATGCAGATGTGCACGAAATGGATGGAGATTATTGAGAGTAACAGTGACCAGAGAGCAGTCTTGGATGTCACAGCTTGGCTCTCCCGCGCAACCCTGGATGCAATTGGTCAAGGTACATCTTTGTTCCCCACGCGATAAGAGTGGACCCTCTAACTTCCACCAGCGGCATTTGATGTTCAATTCGACACAATCGAAAACGATGGACATCCCTTGGCGGGGGTGTATAATAATTTGCTGTCAGTCCTCCCGCAGACAGTATCTTCGGACTGTAATGTGACCTTGTGTTGTTCCCAGGATTGACATCTTCGGGCTTCCCACTCCACAACAGCTTTTCATCCTCGCGGTTTCCAAGTATATTCCACCATGGATACTCGAGTGGGTGACTGATCGGGGATCAAACCCTCGGCTTGAACACGCGCGCAGGGTGAAAAAGGTGGCCACAGAGGTAGCAAGGGAAATCGTGCAGGAGAAAACCGAGACTCCATCACCAGGAAAGAGAAGCCGGGACATCTTCAGCTTGCTTGGTAGATGATGTTTTCGTCGCTCATCAACCTTACTGACTATCTCACAGTTAATGCCAATATGGACACAGAAGCAGAGAACAAGCTGACAGAAGAAGAGTTGTTATCTCAGATGCTGTACGCAGCACGGTTCGATCGTTACTCCGGCTGCTCGCCTAATGATCATCACCAGCACGATTCTCTTCGCAGGACATGAAACCACGTCAAACTCGCTGAGCTGGATCCTCTTGGAGCTTGCGCGGCATCCCAAAGTGCAGTCCAGACTCCGCGCCGAGATCCGAGACACGGAGGCTGCTATCCGGGCACGCGGTGACACACAGTTCACAACGGCCGATTTCGATGCGATGCCTTACACTACGACAGTGATCAAGGTACATAGTATGCCTTTCCTGGCCAATCGCTTTCGATTAAATGTGTGCCTCTTTGACTAGGAAGGGTTACGGTATCACCCAGTGATACCTCGCGTCCAACGTATTGCAGGGAAAGATGACGTTATTCCACTTTCTCGACCAATTAGTACGGAGTCCGGTGAATCGGTCAGTGAAATAGTCGTCCCGAAGGGGACTCGGATAGTGGTATCGATCGCTGCGTACAATCGGTGAGCTGTGCTCATTATATATGTATCGCATCGCTTATCAGTGACGATGTCTTACAGTAATACAGAGCTATGGGGCAACGATGCACACGAGTTCAACCCTGACCGATGGTTGGACGGTGTGGCTGGTGCAAGAAAGCCCGTCTCCATAGGCGTCTATTCAAACCTGTGAGGCGTGTTTGCGTACTATTCGGAGATCGACTCCAACACCCTCTTTTTCTTTAACAATCACAGGATGACCTTCATAGGCGGTGCCCGCGCGTGCTTGGGATGGCGCTTTGCGTACGCAGTCTTCCATACCATTGACGAAATAGACTGAACAGATCGTAAACGTACCTGCCAACAGTGTTATCGAGCTCCAAGCATTCCTCGTGGAAATTGTTGGGAAGTTCGAGATTACGATGACGGAACGATCTGAACGGGTGTTCCGTGGACCATCTCCCGTGATGCTTCCGATGGTCGACGGTGAACTAGAACATGGTTCTCAACTGCCGTTGACCATGTCAGTCGCTTCTCGTGAGGACAATTTTTGAGGGAAGACGGATCCAGAGAGGATATATTAGATCACCATTCATTCTATTGCGTGCCTATTTACTGTTACATATTCACGCCTGTTGACCACAAGTGCTACAGTCAACTCCCTCTTAACCGATACCCCTCGGTTTGCGCTGCAGGGTATCGGGTATAAGAGAGTATCGGGTGTGCGAGAGACCGGGTGACAGGGGCCAAAAAAATATTAAGATTTCATCATCTTGGTAGAAGTAAAATACGAGGTTAAATTATATGTCTTTCATATTCTTCATTTCCTATGAGTCTCACTGCCCTCAGGACTGCCTCCAAATCACAAGCCAGTGGGTTGTTGATGTATTTCCGGGCATATAATGGGCCCAGCAGATTCCGTCATTGATATCGCAGTTGCCATGTCGAAATATTATTAAAAATACCTAATTTGGAAATATAGTCACATACTTTATTGGTTATTGAGTTGGGAAATCCGAAAGAGTATGGGATAAGTGCTAATTATATAATATATATATCCAAATATGGAAGTATCTATCGGTTTTCTACACCAAATATGCTATCGGTTATCGGGTATCGGGTTTGGTTATGAATTTGCTGCAAACCAACTCGGGAAACCTGAAAATGTATCGGTTATCAGGGAGTATCGGTTATCTATGGTATCGGTTAGGAGGGAGTCGACTGTACTATTGTACATGCTATCATAACACGTACTATCATAGCGCCTATCTGCTGCTCTCAGTCACGAATTGTCACGGCGTGCTGCGTTCAAATATTCAAGTCCCGCTGTCCGCGCGAAGTCTCTTGCGTCGGCCCGGATGTGGCCACTGGAAATTCGGAGCCCACTTCGGCTGCCTCGTGCCACAGTCACACCGATTGTTCAATCTCGACGAATGCCCAACTCCGCAGTCATTACTTCAAACAACTCTTGAAGAAATTTAGGTAATGTTGAGGAATATCAGTGGTTTTGAGGATGACCAAGTTCGTGAACGGTGTGGCACGCCCGACTCCACTGGCGTCTAAGTATTCAGACTTGAGAGGCGTACTATTCGGAGACTGACTCCAACACCCACTTTTTTAAAGACATGACAGGATGACATTCATAGATATGGCATCCGCGCAAGCCCGGGACCATGGCGCTATGCGTACGGGTCCTTTCTTACCATAAATGAAAGATACCGAACAGACCGCATCCACCAACAGCGTTATCGAGATCCAAGGATTCCTCGTGGAAATTGGGAGATTCCACGATCTGACGTGGGTCGTCCTTCGTGATGGTCGACGGCGAACTAAAACGTGGTTCTTAGCTGTCATTCCGTGTCGGTCGCTGTTCGTGTGTAGACAATGTTTGAGAGAAGACGGAGCAGAGGAAGTAAATCGCCAATATGCTCTGTCGGTCGACGTATTGATTCCGCGGAGTATGCAATCTCTTGATAATGGTGGCATCACCATTACCCTAATTCTCGAGCGACAATCGGGGCCGCCAGGCTACCGGTACGATTCCGACCACAGATCCACCAGAGTGGGGCTCGATGATGCAAGCGAGGATTCTATTTTTATTCTGAGGCTTGCCAGTGTTGTAACAACGTGCTTTTAATTCTGTCGAGGCTGCCATTTGCAGACTCTGAGGTGGGTTTTGATATTGAGAAGCGGGAAAGTGGCGCACCACAACGTCAGTTGTGGCATCGCCACCATGCATTCGGGGAAGGCCCGACAATCTTGTGGAGCACTGCGGAGAGTCTATAGTGTTACCGTAAATACGACCTCGGCGATTGCGGCCACCCATGAAGCCGACCGTATACAGTTTGCACCAAAAGCGCAGTCGAAAGTGGCGCAGAAATGGGTGCCCAAAGTTTTGGGGGCGCCTTCTAGAAGCACCGAGGGTGTGGAGAGAAGTGGAGACCGCTCGTGGAGTGCGTATTTTGGCGCAGTCGTGCGCACATGTCGCGACATGCTCATGGCCCCTGTCAAGGTGTGTCGAGTCGCTGAATGTTATAAGCTAACACCGTATTATGTACTAAGCAGTGGCAGTGGGAGGCCTCGAGGCTGACCCTCAACGGGTCCAACGTTGGGCGGATCCGGGCCCAAGACTGTGCAAGTTCAACGTTAGGTTGGGTAAGTTCTGGATCTGGTTTGAACTTTCCGAGTTACCACATCCGGGTGCCCGGATCCAGGTGGGGCTATCGTCTCGGGTTCATCGCCTTCAGCACTGCAGCGGCGAGAAGCTTGGCAATAACAATATCTGCAGTTTTCTTTACCATCTGCTAAGCACCCATCGGATGGACATATGGGTCAGTGACTCGTGTGCCTTGCAAGGTGCGGTCTATAATTTAATAATTCGCCCTTTTATTGATCGGCGTAGTCCTCCATCTCTTTAAAAGACCTCCGTCTGTCTGGAGTCCACGCTATCCCCTCCCCCCTTCTGTTTCATTACCACCATGCTTGAAGAAAGCACTCGAACTCTCCCCACTAACCTCCTCGCCGAGCTCACCGCTGCGATACGCGGCGATGTCTATCTCCCAACGGATCCTGAGTAAGTGGTTCAGGATCGAAATCCTCATCTTCGCTCCTGAAACTCCTGTAGTTTCCCAGACTACTCCAGGATGTTCAACGGCGACGTCAAGGTCGCGGCCCTGGCCGTTGCATGCCCTCTGGATGCTCAAGACGTCAGCCAGTGAGTCGCAAGCACACATCGAGATCACGTGCACCCGCTTCTGACACCGTGCGTCTTCTAGAACCATCGCCTTCTGTCAGACACATTCTCTCGCCATTTCCATCAAAGCAGGTGGTTATGGTACAGCAGGTTGGGCCGTTGGTGGCGACATAATCGTCGATCTCAGCAGGATTGTCCAAGCAGAAATTGAATCTCCAAAGGCCGATGGGACGTTTACGAGTATCAGAGATATGCCGCCGCCTGGAAGCAAGGGCAAGGAAAGAGCAGTGCCGAACACCCCGGATATTGCGGCGAGTGGAAAACGCAGAAGAGATGACGACGCGAAGCTCCGGATATATGTTGCGTCTTCCCAGTCTGTCCAGACTTTTCTCCATCCCGCGAATACAGCCGAGCCTCTCCGTCCGTCCAATCGGCGAAGATTAGATGCCTCTCTTCAAACCGACGCTTTGCCTCAGATTTCTGCCGGCTCCACGATACCTAGCGAAAGCGTGCAAATATTACCGGTCAATTCAGAGAGTGCTATCGAACAGTCGACGACACTGGCTCGCAGCATCCCGCCGACACCTCCCCCACCTCCGCCGTCCCAGTCACTAGTCTGTTCTCCGTCAATTGCTGCAGATCCGTTTGGTTACCTTGATGATGGCCCCAGTCAGAACCCTCCGTCCGCCCCTTCGACATCTCGACTTGTACGCCATTTACCTGGATCAATGTTTGCTTCGCCCGCATTCCTCGCTTCCGCACAAAACATGCTCACCTTTGCGACCCCTATTCATACACACGCCTATGTCACCTTTGGTGCGGGAATGAGACAAAAAGAGGTCGACCAATTCTGTGCCGCCAACCCCTTAGAGGCGCAATCCCTGGCGGGTGGACGTAGCGCGGTGCCTTACTACATCCCGTTGTGGGTAACTTTTCCCCGAAATGACAGAAGATGTGTCTGAATGACGAATTTCTAGTGCTGCCCATCCGGTCGGCTCTGCTGTTATGCTCCTTGGAGGTTTTGGCTTCCTTGGCCGTCTTCACGGTCTGAGCATCGACAATCTTGTCGAAGCTGAAGTGGTGCTTGCAGACGGGCGCATTGTGATCGCCAACGAAAGAGACCATCCCGGTCAGTCTCCATGGTGTTGTGTCGATTCGCACGATTGATTGCAGGTCTAGATCTCTGGTGGGCGCTTCGCGGGGCTGGTCCAGCCTTTGGTGTCGTCACACGTTACAAAGCCAGGGCATTCCCAGTCCCTGTAGTGTTCGCCGGCAGTCTAATTTAGTGAGCTCCACGGTTATTTTTCAGTAGTGGTGTTCATTTTTTTCCCTCAGTCGCTTCCACAGAGCAACTGCGCCGTCCCTCGTCAAGCATTTTCGCGACTGTGTCAAGGGCGCACCACGCGAGCTCTATGCCAATGTTCTCCTCACGGCGGGACCGGCCGGCCAAGACTCCCTCGTCGTCATCCAGATGTGCTATGTTGGGCCTAAAGTGAAGGGACAAGAATTTCTTCAGGCCATCTCGTCTTGGGATGGTGAACGTTGCTTGCTCAACGAAGTGGATGAGAAATCCTTCCTGCATCAACAAGACAGTGTTGCCCAAGTGCTGAGAGGAAATGGTACGTCATTAGCGTCAACGCTTAGTGCCGAAAGATATTGAAGGGACACTGATACAGCGGGAAACAAGTGGTTCATCCGTTCCGCGCTGATCAGCTCACTCCCTGATGACATCGTAAACAAGACAGTGCTGCAGTTCGCGCAGACACCTGTTGGCTGCAGTACGTAGCTTCGAACCCTGAAATTAACCTCGCTGACAATCAACTTAATGCATGGGCAGCTTGGCTCTTTGAGCTTGCTGGAGGGGCCTTGGTGGACTTTGAGAACAATTGCTTACCAAAGTCCCAGCGTCAGGCGGCGTTCACCGTAACTGCACTTCATCAGTGGGACATCGACCTTGAGGATCCACGATGTGTCGAGTCTGCCGAAGAGGTGCGTGTCCCCACACCGTTTTTTTTCTCAATCACTTTCTCACGACACACGCGGATTCAGTGGATTGCAGAAACGCTCGCCCCTGTCACCATTGGCGGTCCTTTGCCCAGTGTAAGCCTTTTCATGTTCGATGATGTGGTGGTGTCCCAATTCTACGAGCAGTTCCTAGGAAGACGTGAACTTCCCGGCCGTGTCATGGCGTGCTTTGGAGAGAACTGGGGCAGGCTCTGTGAAGTGAAACGGGTGTACGATCCGTCCAACTTTTTCAAAAACTCGCTCTGGCCGCTTGACGCCAAGGGTGATGTCGTCCCACCTGAGAAACACGAGCCTGAACACATTCCATTTTGATCATGGTCCCTCCCACTCTTTTTCCTGCTGCGTGCTTTGTTGGTCATTTTTGGCTGCTTGCTTGACGTGTGACTTCACGGACATGTGACGATTCTTACGATTTTTTGGGAACGAATCTATGCTTTTATTTACACTTCTTCAAACGCGCTTGTATGAATATACTGAACGAGGTGGCATGAATTCGGACAGTACGTTCTCGAAGAGGATAGCTTTACTCGTGAAGCTGGTCAGAAGTTAGAGCGCTCATTCTCAAGAAAGAAATATGCACAATTACCCCAATGACGTGCAGACGAGTCCCAGGGTGAACGGGGCGCGACCTTTCTTGAGGGGTAGTAGGACAGGCAGTGACGGGTCGGAGCTACACGGGACGGGGGGTATGCCTAGGTGACGAGTGACGATACAGTTCACCCACACGTTCTAGAATGTGTGGAAAAGAAACGAAAAAGAGAGGGGCTGGCGTTTCGGTTGCCGTCGTCGTGCATCTTCGCCTATGGGG